>JALIZF010001415.1:0-299384 GCA_029948255.1 Telmatactis stephensoni | reverse complement strand
CCATTTTTGATGATTTTGCATGGGCTATAGCCTTTGCTTTTTGTCGATTTTGGCCATTTTTGGTGATTTTGCATGGGCTATAGCCTTTGCTTTTTGTCGATTTTGGGCCATTTTTGCGCATTTTGCATGGGCTATAGCCTTGCTTTTTGTCGATTTTGGGCCATTTTGGTGATTTGCATGGGCTATAGCCTTTGCTTTTGTCGATTTTGGGCCATTTTGCGCATTTGCATGGGCTATAGACTGCTTTTTGTCGATTTTGGGCCATTTTTGATGATTTTGCATGGGCTATAGCCTTTGCTTTTTGTCGATTTTGGGCCATTTTTGATGATTTTGCATGGGCTATAGCCTTTGCTTTTTGTCGATTTTGGGCCATTTTTGATGATTTTGCATGGGCTATAGCCTTTGCTTTTTGTCGATTTTGGGCCATTTTTGCGCATTTTGCATGGGCTATAGCCTTTGCTTTTTGTCGATTTTGGGCCATTTTTGGTGATTTTGCATGGGCTATAGCCTTTGCTTTTTGTCGATTTTGGGCCATTTTTGATGATTTTGCATGGGCTATAGCCTTTGCTTTTTGTCGATTTTGGGCCATTTTTGCGCATTTTGCATGGGCTATAGCCTTTGCTTTTTGTCGATTTTGGGCCATTTTTGCGCATTTTGCATGGGCTATAGCCTTTGCTTTTTGTCGATTTTGGGCCATTTTTGGTGATTTTGCATGGGCTATAGCCTTTGCTTTTTGTCGATTTTGGGGCATTTTTGGTGATTTTGCATGGGCTATAGCCTTGCTTTTTGTCGATTTTGGGCCATTTTTGGTGATTTTGCATGGGCTATAGCCTTTGCTTTTTGTCGATTTTGGGCCATTTTTGGTGATTTTGCATGGGCTATAGCCTTTGCTTTTTGTCGATTTTGGGCCATTTTTGGTGATTTTGCATGGGCTATAGCCTTTGCTTTTCGTCGATTTTGGGCTATTTTTGATGATTTTGCATGGGCTATAGCCTTTGCTTTTTGTCGATTTTGGGCCATTTTTGATGATTTTGCATGGGCTATAGCCTTTGCTTTTTGTCGATTTTGGGCCATTTTTGCGCATTTTGGATGGGCTATAGCCTTTGCTTTTTGTCGATTTTGGGCCATTTTTGGTGATTTTGGATGGGCTATAGCCTTTGCTTTTTGTCGATTTTGGGCCATTTTTGGTGATTTTGCATGGGCTATAGCCTTTGCTTTTTGTCGATTTTGGGCCATTTTTGCGCATTTTGCATGGGCTATAGCCTTTGCTTTTTGTCGATTTTGGGCCATTTTTGCGCATTTTGCATGGGCTATAGCCTTTGCTTTTTGTCGATTTTGGGCCATTTTTGATGATTTTGCATGGGCTATAGCCTTTGCTTTTTGTCGATTTTGGGCCATTTTTGATGATTTTGCATGGGCTATAGCCTTTGCTTTTTGTCGATTTTGGGCCGTTTTTGCGCATTTTGGATGGGCTATAGCCTTTGCTTTTTGTCGATTTTGGGCCATTTTTGGTGATTTTGCATGGGCTATTGCCTTTGCTTTTTGTCGATTTTGGGCCATTTTTGGTGATTTTGCATGGGCTATAGCCTTTGCTTTTTGTCGATTTTGGGCCATTTTTGCGCATTTTGCATGGGCTATAGCCTTTGCTTTTTGTCGATTTTGGGCCATTTTTGGTGATTTTGCATGGGCTATAGCCTTGGCTTTTTGTCGATTTTGGGCCATTTTTGGTGATTTTGCATGGGCTATAGCCTTTGCTTTTTGTCGATTTTGGGCCATTTTTGGTGATTTTGCATGGGCTATATAGCCTTTGCTTTTTGTTGACAACAGATTGTGTAGGTATTTATTAAAACTTCTCTGATATATAAAAATGACGAAAAAATGCTATCAGACAAGTAGGTGTAGGTATTGTCTTAATGAATTTTATCTTCGAAATTAAAAGATAGAAAGAGAGAAAGAAAGAGGGAAAGAAAGAAAGAAAGAAAGAAAACGAAGGAAAGAAAGAAAAAGAAAGAATGAAAGAAAGAAAGAAAGAAAAAGAAAGAAAGAAAGAAAAAGAAAGAAAGAAAGAAAGAAAGAAAGAAAGAAAGAAAGAAAGAAAGAAAGAAAGAAAGAAAGAAAGAAAGAAAGAAAGAAAGAAAGAAAGAAAGAAAGAAAGAAAGAAAGAAAGAAAGAAAGAAGGAAAGAAAGAAAAAGGAAAGAAAGAAATATGAGACTTTATCGACCTTATTTGATTGGAGTGTTTTTAGATTTTTTGCAAATATAGTGTTGATGTGGATTTTCCAATTATGGTTTTGATTTAGTGTTACCACCAAGTATTTAATTGAGTCAGCCTTTTCAAGAGCAGAGTTATCGATAGTAACATATGATGTGTTTTCAGGGATCTTTCTTCTTCCAGGCGAAATATTGAGACATTTAGATTTTGGAGATAATTTGTTGGCTTTAAGCCAATCAGTAACGTTAGCAAGTTCGGAATTGATTGGTATTCTTCATGAAAACATTTGTGTCGTCTGCGAAAAGTCGAAACGATAGATGGGAAAGGAAAAACAACAACAGGCTGGCTGACATACTGTTCTCAGGGCCTACTCACAATTTTACATCGACTTTTAGTTTGTTCAATGCGCATGCGTGATCCTCTACTTAATGCTAATAAGTGATAATAGGTCATCTGTGATTGTGGAAGACGTATTTGAGAAATAAAGGTCTTCTTTTCACGCATTTCCCTGTCTACTTCAGACAAGCACACTGTTGGCAGACGGCTGTGAGTTGCAATGGGGGACATGAAGACGTTGAGACCAAAGCAGCTAAGAGGTAAATAGGCGTAGAAAGTCTCATCGTGCACTGATGACCAAATATCCTTAGAAGGGTCGTAGATAAACCAAGCTCGACGACTTTCAACATGAACGTAAATGTTGTCATTCATTGCAAAGCCATGCACCTCTGTTCCCGCAGCCCATGGGGGTAGTAGTGAGGTCCATGAATTAGTCCATAGGTCATATCTCTCACCATAGGAGTCGTTGAATACGTACAGGTATCTGTTACGAAATGAAACCACGAACCCAATCTTATTTGTATGAATCCTTGGTGCCATTTGCATAAAGCGATCCTTCATTGTATCATAACGATATATTGTGTTTGTAGAACAGCCAATGACGAAAATGTACATCCCACACCTTGTACACTGATATGAACTTTCAAAGGTGAAGGGAGTACAGTGGGTTAGGGTTTGTAGATTGAAATCAACATGGAGGTTAACATGACTTGATATCTCGTTGTGACTGGATATTACCCCAAAGAAGTAGATACTGTTACGAAATGGTATGATGTGTTCAACCAGGAACTTATCACCTAGGTCTTTTAAGATAGTACTAGGACAGTCAACAACTCTAGAAGCGAAGGGCATCCAATAGCTAACCAGGTCATCTGTCTGAATGTTGACAATAAGAGGATCGGAAATGAAAAAAGAGCTACCAGGAACTCCAAGCACAACAATGTTCGACAGGTTTTCTTGTTGAATTCGCTCGCGTATGTGCATGAATGAAAACCTTAATACTTTGTACTTAGACAGTTTTGGTATCACTTTAGACAACTTGTATTTCTTGATAATTGCTGATAAAGCGTCCCTTCCGATTACACTAACATGTAGTCTATGAAACAGTCGTTTAAAAGCATTTTCTCTTTGGTGCTCTGAATATTTATACCATCGAGCTAAGCTGTCCAACATCGCTGCCTCTGATACTACAATATCCTCGTTGTCCACCAGCCACTGCATTTCTTTCTCATCCAGATCCAAGAACTGCTGAGTAAGCGGAATGTCCACGAAATTGTCACAAATGAACGAGTTGACGATGAACTCGATTCTTTTACAGTGTACATAGGGTACAAGCCTATAAATAGACCAGGCATTGGAAGGAGAGAGATAATTGTCGACTGATAGAAGACAAAGATCTTGAAGGGACACCACATCAACTCTGTTTATAGCCATGGTATATTGAAAACCATTCCTTACAAGTCTAGTTGGGCTCAACCTGTGAAGCCAGAAGTTGCGCCAAATATATGTTGTGACGTGACCTTGACTGGAAGCACAATGCCTTATTTACATTGGAGCTGCCACTAAACCCAAGGTATTAATTCATATTAATTTTTATACAAATCTCTATAAAAGGAATCAGAAAACTATAAAATATATTTGCCAAAAGCAGAGGGAAATTGCTAGGGTAGTCGACAGGCTTTCCAGTCTGATTCATCTGTTAAAAAAGAATTAATATTCATTATAAATTTAGAAACATTATTGAAAATGAAAAATTCTAACAAATAACGTCAGAACATTACCGATTTACTAGTTCTGCAATCTTATGTTTGTAGACACCCTCCGTTCCCCCTGGCCATGTTCTCGGTATTATTATTTAAATTTAATAACATTGAAACTTAAACTGTTGTTAACTATACGGGTTAAATGTCGATACATTGAAGAAATCAGCTCTAAAATTGATTCAAGTACAGTGATATCAGTATCTGCTTCGAGCTCGGCCATGTTTTCTGCTAATTAATAACACGATTCTTGCCGCTTTTTGGAAGGATAAAACTAAACAGAAAGTGAAATCTTCAATTAAATTTACGTAAAGGTCATAATACGTTTCAGTTGGTTTGGCTCTATTTATGTAAAAATGTTATAATGAAACGCGCTTAATTTTCGTTTATTTTGGACCAAAAAGAGAAGGAAAAAGGATATTAAAATCCTCAATTCCAGACACTATAGTGCAAAAGGGTGCTAAATACACCGAGACAGTCGGACAGACGAGGCTGGTTCTACAAAAGGAAATCCGCATTTTGTAAAAATACCCCAATTTTGAAGAACAAATTTAAAGGTATTTGGAGATTTTTAGAAATATTTTTGAGATTCATAATAATAATAATAATAGGCTTTATTTAAACGGGGTAGCCCATTCAGCAACTGGGCTGATATCCATAGGGGCCCTGCCTTGGAGATAAAAGTGAGATTTTTAGAACTTTTTTGGAGAATTTCGAGATAGATTTTCGGGCTATTTTTCGGGATTTTTGTAGCTAGTGCCGGGAGATACTAGTAAAAAACGTCTGCGCATGCTCGTTGTCACGTCTCCGTACTTTTGTTTCGCATTTGTAAAGTTATGCAAATTTCACTTGTACGTTTGCCTTCCACAATTGTTTCACAAAATGTCAAAACTTAGAGCTTCCACTGGTAACATAAATGCTAATACATTAAAAGGCATTAAACACCTTTTTCAATCCTAGGCTGAGCGCGATGCTTAACAAACTCAAATCCTTGGCCTAGTTATCACTGAAGTTTGGAAATTTTTCGTTCAGTAATTCGTTGAACCGTTCCGCAAGCCTACCTCCCGACAGATAGTCTTCCGAGTCAGGTTCATAGTATATTCTACAGTTCTCAAATATTTGGTTCATATCTTTGACAAATTCCCTGACACATCGATATTGATATGAAAACATCTTCTCATTAATGATTTGTAGGCACATTGGACTGGTGATTTTTTCATAGTATTCTGGACACTTCTTTTTGTCAAGTAGACGCACAAATGGCCAACTATCGTTATCTGCCCAAAGTGATTTCAAGATGGCATCACATTTACTCATTTCCTGACTAAGTGCTCCACCCCTTCTACCACGTGACTGTACCATGATGGTACTTGTTCTCTCCCGAGTGCATAATCGTTGTACTCGATCAGGAATCCGTTCCAAGTTTTCAGTTGGTGATTTAAGTTTTCTTCCTCTTTTACTTTTTACTTTACTTTCATATTTTTTCATTTGTGTAAACTTAATTTTTTTCCTTCGGCTTATTGAGGAACGTTGGCTCTTTTTTCTAAGCGGCGTTGCTATGGTGTCGGTTGTAATGGAGACGTCCTTTTCGCTGTCCAAATTTGTTCCTATAGCTGTATTCTCCATATATTCATCAATATCTTGGGTTGACCCGTCGTTATAGAAATCAAAATCGCAAATAGGCAATATTGAAGTTTCTTGACCTTCCATATTGATTTCATCATTGTTTGCATGGTGATGTGTGTGCTTTGCCGTTGCCATGGTTTCATGTACATGTCCAGATGTATTTAGCTCGTCTACTAACTTGACTCTTACGACACCATTACATAACAATTCAAGGTTTTCTGTGTCTGAATCGCACTCATTGACATCTTGTATGCTATGAATCACCTTACAAAACTTCTGCAGGCCATGTAACGTTGTCTTGGATACCTCAACAGTTAGGTTTAGCTTCTGTTTAGATTCAGTTCTTGTTGTTGCAACGTTGCATAAATCGTTCAACTTGTTATAAACATATTGGAAATCATATCCAATGGTTTGACGTTCTTGAGTTTCAACAAGACTTTCGGCTTGTTCGATACTGTTCTGTAGTTTCTGTTCTAAAGTCAAAAGGCCAGCGGATTCCTCTTTTGTCAAGTAGTCCCCACAAATTTCTTCTATATTCACAGCTATCTCGTTTTCACGCTCATCTAAAACCTGTTTAAAATGCTCAATTATGTAATGTATCTCGTCTTTGGCTGTTGTCAAAGCCTTTTCTGTACTTTCTCTTATCAGTTTTACTCCCTCTTGCACTCTCTTGTTGACATCTCTCGCCTCAACAATCTTATTACGTAACCGACTGTATAACTCGGGGGCAGCAGCGTCAATGTTGTCAATAGTGTGTGACTGAAGCTCTTGTTCTAGACGTAGTTTAGTAAGGCACATAATACAGACTGGTTTAAATGAAGTAAAGTCGAAGTACTCCAACGTGTGGTGATGCTCATGACAAATTGGTTTGACCTCAAAAACTTTTTCGTGTCGCTTTTTCCTTTCAGATTGATGTTCTTTGCTAAAACAGTCACTACAGAAGATGGCAGAGCATTGTGGGCAGTAACAAACTGCTACAGAACCCTCACAGAACTCGTTACACACAAGGTTTTGGTAGCTTTTGGCTGAAGACATTGCTCGCGCCATGACTCTAAAAGTACAAGAATATAAGTCATCTTGCTTTCCAACAAAATATTGACCATGTTAGTCTCGTCAACAATTGTGAACTGTGTGCATGTGTCCCAATAAACTCGAAAGAGAATTAAATTAAAACTGAGTGGCGTTGTGTGGTGTTCACTGTGCGAGGTAGATCTCCTTTCTAGGATTCTGGAATGGACGTTACTTACTGATGTATTTTTTGGGAAAATGGAAAAAGAAATAAAATGAAATTATATCATAACACGTGACTAGCTAAAAAAACACTGCTCACAAGGTTTTGTTGTACTTTAGAGCTAGAGTTCTGCCGAAACATCCACGTATATATTGATCATAAAAAAACTGTAATATATGAACTGCTGAATACTCGAATTTCCCTTGAAATATTTAACTGCCCATTCGAGTTATTAAGAATGAACGTAGTTTGTCAAATTGTCTCTAAAATTCCCGCTATTTCTAGTAACCTTAGTAAAACAATGAACATGCATGCCCATACTCATTAATCGATTTCCTTTTAACGCGAATTTTTTGTTTGTTTGTTTTCTTGTTTGTTTGTTTGACACGTCTTTCTAACCGCTATGGTTTGGAGTAAACGGGTTTACTCATGAAATCAATGAAGTGTTTTCTAGAGAGATTTTGACTCTTCCTTACAAAAAGAAATTAAATTACTTTACGCCTACCATTTCCTTATTTTAGGCCAAACGTTTCGTGCTGTCCACAGTGTAGTTCCTCTGGTCCTTACTTTTGTTTCCTCCTCTGTTTTCGACAATTATGTGTCCCTTCCTGACACTGAAGTGTTTCCTTTTTTGAGTTTAGACATCAATAGTACGAGATGCTAAAATCCGGTTTTGTTTAAGTGTCAATTACTTCCATGATAGACCATCTGAGCTTCCGCTTTGACGTTACTTAACAGGCTATTGTCATTCAAGCCGCGGGTCAAATTTACGACTAATGCTCTTACAATTTTACAATTTATTGTTAACTGTTAAGTGAATTTGGACCCCATGGAAGAATGCCGCTAGTTTCCTTTTTGATTCGATGGCCATTTCGAATCAAATAATCTTTTAATTTAAAGTCTTTGAGATTTTAACATTGTTTGAATTACAGAAACCACGATAACTTAATTCTCTTGTGTCTTTTAAGTTTTTAAGCCTACTTGTGCTATGAAGTACCTATTTGATAGACATAAAGTACTGTGCTTTGAAGATAATTTGAATATTTCATTGTCAGTATATTTCTTTAAGTCAATAAAATTGATGAAGTTCTTTACTTCGTGGGAGAGGGATGTTATAATAACACACACCTGTACCATATGGTATTTCGGTAATTTGTTCTTATAGCAAAATTATTAATTTGTTGCGTCGCGACCAGTATATTTTCTATGTTTGGTTAGACTTTTGCTTTCCAGATCTTTCAGTCATCTCTTAGAGGCGAAGCGAATTCGTGCAAATCAGTTGGCTGGTTTGAATAAGCTCCCAAGGATGATGGACGAATGAAATATATTCTTAGTTAGAAACCACAGCTGTATGTTTTTGTCACATTTCAATTCTAAAACAAGCGAAGAAAATAAGTAGTTTCTCGCTGCATTGAATGGATTAAGTCCAACGAAGAGGGTCGCGTGATTAATAGCATTTTTACAGCACCTTTCTTTCTTCCGAAAAAAAAAAATCAAAAGAGAGGAACCAACACTCGCCATTAGATAAAAGGAAAAATGCAATAAACAAAAAACTAACTAACTAACTAACTCAAAAAAAAAAAGGAAAAAAAAAAAAAAGATTGATAGGAGAATCGAACCCGGTCCACTAGGTTATAAAGCAACGCATTATCCCACTGCGCCACTGGAATCGTTAATTTGCACAACAATAGACGATATAAAAGTTAATATTGTACTCCAAATCCCTCAGTAGACCAGTTAGTCTAGTGGTAAGGTGCAGTCATTTATGGCCTAGGATCCGACTGTTTCCTCCCTCTTTGACCGTGAAACTCGCTGCGTTCTACCGGATAGCGCGGAAGGGGCCGAAATCTCCATCCTATACGTAACATGCGATGATTCAGCGATTTGTCTGGATGCATGGTCCGATTTTTGGGTTTTGCATAAAATTAGCATACTAATTTGCTTTTGGTAACAGGTTCGAGCCGTACCTGGGGCAAATGTTTTTCTTTTTTCTCTTTTTTCTCTATTGCAGTTATTTCTTTATTTCTTTTTTACCCCTTTGGATTAAAACAAAATAATTTTTGGTTGATTTCATAAGCTAATTACTGTGAAAACCGACTATTTTTCATTTTCGAACTCGATAATTACAGATAAAAAAATGTAGTTATCTATAGAATAAACAACCATTTAGGTTAATATCACAACAAATAAATAGAAGTAAATGATAATGAAAGCGAGGAGAATGCGGATTAGTAGATCGAGGACCAATGACAACTTGCTAGATGAGAAGATAGAAATCATGTCGATCACTTCAACAAAAATTGTGGTTGACGCAGTGCATTTCATTTTTTGGGTTTTTATGTACACTTCCTATCACGACATTTCCTAATGGTTTTGAAAGCTGATTATATCGACAGTGCAAACAATCTGCAATGGCTGGAACCAAGATTAGTTAAGGCGCTGTTACACGGTGCAATGTTTTTCTGCATCGCACCTTTTAATGGTAAACAAGCTACACGAACAGCCTGCAACATAAATATAATAACTTTATTAACGTCTCAATCTTCTAGCCGGGCACTGGTGTGCTATTAGTCGTGGAGACAAAATATATAAGATAAACAAAAAACATAAAACCATACCATGCACGGTGCAATATCATTGCGATAAAACGATTGCAGCAAGGTTTGTCGTCGTTGTTTAACACTCCTGCAAGGGTTTGTGCAACTTGTGTGATCAACGCCGATCAAATTGGAAGGCAAGTTGCAGAAAACATTACGTTGTGTAATAGCGCCATTACAGCCATTATCGTGTATATTAACCAATCGATTGACCAGTCTTTTACAACAGTGTTTACAACAGAGTGTGTAGATATATAAAAACTTTTCTGATATATAAAAATGATTTGCAAACGTTATCAGATATAAGTGTTGTTTTTGCGAATTCTACCTTCGAAAAGAAAGAAAGAAAGAAAGAAAGAAAGAAAGAATGAATGAATGAATGAATGAATGGATGGATGGATGAATGAATGAATGAATGAATGAATGAATGAATGAATGACTGAATGAATGAATGAATGAAAAAACGAAAGAGAAAGAAAATGACAGACAACATGACGACAGCTATTTTTAATAGTGTACATAATCAGTCTCTTCATCAGATTTCATTTTAAATATATTCATCGTATACTCGATCCTGGCGACCACTATTGTGAGCCTAGCGGCGATGTAGTATAGTCTAAACATTCTCCAATGTCTCCCTAAAAAAACTTGATATCAAATTTAAAGTAACTGAAATGATGATAAAAGTTAATTTATACCAATTCTATACAACAAAGAAGCTCATGTTTGTAATCAAGAAAAGAATGTTCGTGAAAACAGCGAAAGTATATAAACTGACATTTGATTGGCGACAGTTTTGTCGCGCAGTTCGCTGCGCTGTCACTAGCGACCCAAGTTTAAGTACAACAACATACGCAGACTGGGAAAGTGTGATAAAAACGGTAATAACACTGCTAATTCACTTCTCATTTACTTTCATTTGTTAACAATATTTATGTTTTTATGCGGAGAAACCCTTTAAACCCTTTTGAGTAGTACTCTGTGTGGCACTGCTAATATAAGAAGTGCATTACCGAGCCTGTGTATGTTGCTTGCTTTGTAAACACAAGTAGTACTGCTAACAATCAGTACATTCTTAAAAGTTGTATGCTGCTTACGTTTATGCTTGCGTAACAGTGTGAACTTAGTTTTAAGCTACCAATAAGAGAATGGATGACTAAAGTCAACAAATCCCAGCAAAATTTACTAAAACAAAACTACAACACCCAAGGCTAATTCATACACTGAATTAAACGCACAAACTTTAGGCAATATTTCACTTTAGAGCACGTTTGCTTCCTTTTAATTTTAGGAAGCAAAAATTTAAAATAATTTCTGTCAATTAAGGAAATTTCAACAAGCATTAACACAAGCACTGATTGGTAGTGATAACTATCCATAATGACAATGAAGATATTGATGATGGTCAGTGATGATGATGATGATGATGTTGATGATGATTCAATGCACACATATCTCTTATTCGAGTTCTCATTCGAAGTAAATCGAAGTAAAGATGGCAAACCGTCGGATTAGTTTGTTCTTTAGTGTATTGACTGTCAGGTTCATTTCTAAGCACGAAATTAAAAACGTCAAATTTTGAAAGGATCAGATTTTTTTGATTCCTATCACCAAAACTGACTTTATTTACGCTTACAGCTGGAAATAACACTCATGAAGTCGAGGCTTTTTCACTCATTGACATGAATTTGAAGGTGAAAAAAGCATATGGTGATACTATAACTTTGATTCACTATTCTCTTATGTCACCCCAGCACTTGTTACTTACCCAAAGGCAATGTTCAATTTAAACTCAGATTAAAAGCCTCCAGCAACTTGGCAATTTCCTTGATAATAGCCTTCTCAAATGACAGGCTTATCATGAGGGTATTTATTCTGAAATATCGCGAGCACTTTTATAGAAATTCTGACGATGTTTGTCTAATCACACCCAGGCCAAAATGCTGTAAAATGACAGATCAATAAAGTTGTTGTCAGTCTAGTTACAACTCACAGGAAGAACAAGCTGGCAGCAAAGGACGCCTAATCACCATCGAATAGAAAGTTTTCTGTGTTAAGCAGCAGAGGTAAGTAACATCTCCAACTAATCATCTATAAGTTAGAATTATAAATTGCAATTTATCCTCAAAAAGACCTCTTGAATATATAGACAAACTGTGATTAAAACGCTGCCGTTAGTTCAATCAACTCTTCGAATTCTGCTTGCGACAAGAACATCTCCGACCACCTTCAGCTACGACCTTAAATTTAAATCGGCTCAGAAAGAACACTAATTGTTGCTGTTTTAATAAATAATTGCATCAGATTTGTCCTATGTTAGTCTTAAGAATTATTAGTTTTAGTATAAATGTCTATATTTATATATTATATATAATTAATAATCGATAATAGTTACTTTTATTTATTATTAATTAATATTATTACTATTACTATTAGTATTATAATTACAATTATAATGATTTATTCTTTTATCTATTGTTTTTGTGTGTGTTGTTTTAACTATTAGAAAGATAATTTTTGTTTTCTGGCTCAGTAGAGGTTAATCGACGAATAAAATAAAGTATTTCATTGATTTCATCTAAAAGCAAGGACAATCATCCGATTTGGAATGGGACTTGAATCTTACTGTAAACACCAGGAAGATGCTGATAGATTCCTGTTTTTGATTAAATCTCCAGATATGAAAAATGAAACGTAGTAAATTGCTTTTTAAGATAGAATACAAATTACATATACATGATGCTTAAATATCTCGTACAATATATTAAATAGTAAAAAGAAAAGTTACGCCGATGTTTACATAAAATGTATGGCAAAATGTAAATCCTTTGTACCTTTTCAATTTTTAAAAGTAATTGTGATGAAACTTTGCATCTTACATTTATTGACATGATAAAGTTGCTGATAGACACCTTAAAGGTGTATTGATTGGAAATGTTCCAGGCAATTTGTATGACATACACCATGGACATTATATGTGGATCATAAAGTATACACGTACTGTGCATGATATAGCCGTTCACTACATTAAAACTGAAAGGTGTCGAGGTATTCAAATATACTCGTTTAATTTTCCTTTAAATTATCTTTTCTATCGACAACAAAATAAATTGACACATCTAGAGTAAACATGTAGAAAAGATAAGATTGAAAGAAGAAAGATTGAAAGAAAAAGAAAAAGACTAAAAGAAAAAGGAAAGCTAAAGAAAAATAAATAAAAAGGAAAATAAAAGGAAAATAAAAGGAAAAGGAAAAATAATGAAAAAAATCAATTTACTTCATCGAATACAGAGAATATTTTTATTTTTTTCAAACGCCTTCCGACCCGATCAGTTAAAGGGGATATTGGATGAAAGGAATTTAAAAGCGATTGTTTTTGATATTTCAACAAGACGGCGGAGAAAGGGTCTGGAATTTGGAATAATTGAAAGGTATCGAGTCAAATAGCAGGAGTACGATACTTTTGGTTTGCGCCGATTGAAGTTTTTGCTTGTTCTTTCTTTGTCATTTCTGTTGTTGAAACATGTTTTTCCCTTCGCAGTTTTTTCTTCCTTCTTCCTTGTATTCAGGCTTCTGCCAAGACGCATTCCCCAACAACCGAACAAACAATTGAAATAAAACAAAACGAAAACAAACAACTGATCAACAAATAAAATCCTTATGGCTCAGTTCATCCTAGGCTAGCTCTCGTTGTAACTCTTGCAGGTGATATTGTGCAAATTTAATGACAGAAACTACTTTTAAAAAACATCTCAGCTTGCAGTAATACTGTATAAAAATGTTTGTTTTTTGGTTTTGTTTGCTTTTTTGTTCGCTCGTTCGTTCGTTTGTTTGTTTGCTATTGTTGCTGTTTTTGCTTTCACTTAACGTTGTGAGCTATATGATTGGTGTTAGTCTTGTTAGAGATGTTGTTCACGTGCTTTATATGAGGGAGGCTGGTATTTCGTTGCCTAACTCCTATAAAAAGTTTAAAAATTCATTGATCTAAGCGACGTGGATCTGAGGTTAACTGATTAGATGAAATGGAATATTAATGCTAAGTGAGATTTGCCGGTCATTTCACAGTGTTCTATCTATATCATTTTCAATATCCACTAAGATATCTGAGGCGGATTTCTTTGACTATGTAATACATTTAAAGTCATCCTGGAAGCATAGCATGAGTACTCTCTTTATATCCTGTGCTTTGAAATATAATCTCTTATGCAATTAATGTAATTCAGTTGCTATCAGAGTAAAATCAGCAGACACACTCTCATTTTGTCTTCAAACTCAAGTTTAAATTCACATTGGAACTAGGCCTAGGGGCGTTTTTAGAAGTTGATTTCTTCCGCTTCATAATCAGACGAGATCTTGAACAAAACAGTTGATAAAAAAGAGGTGAGAAGATGATAATTTTTAATGTGTTCCTCGATCAAGACATGTCATGTTTTCGTGGGTTTGAATGTGCTTATCGTACTAGTAGTTTCAACATGAAATGCGATGTCGTATGACGAAATTATTAGCGATGCACATCGATCTGGAAAACAGCAAACAAACAAACAAAACACCAAAACGAATCTAATGAGAACAAACTCAACGTATGCACTAAAAATGGCCAGGATTCGTTTACACATTTTCTAAATATAGGACGTCTTCGAAATTTAACATAGACTCAGTCATCTGGAGATATATGATAGTCATATTGTTTCGACCGTACATTATTAAAGGAGAGTAGTGAGTAAACTAGTTTGGGCTGTGTCGCTGTTATAAAGATACAATAAGGAATGGAATTCTGTAACACCGGCCTATCAAAAGAGAGAATAACTTACTGACGTTTGTTTCGAGCCTTTTCTTTCTATATGGTGTTACAGATTTCCATTTATCCATTCATTCATCCATTCATTTATTGAAATAGCTGACGCACTTTGTAATAATTTTGACGTACTTTGAAACAGCTGACGCACTTTTTAATAAAATTGACGCACTTTGAAGAAACAATTTGTTTGAAAGTAGGCCGACTAAGATAAAATCAAACTCGGTTTATTCATATATAAGCTGTTTTTTTTTACTCTTTTAATTCACTTTCGTGTTTGTTGACATTTTTAATCTTTTGTGGTTTTTCAAATCCTGTCTAATTATTTCAGGAGCTGAATTGCTTTTACGTCACGGTTGTTACGTCACATACTAACGCCCAACACTTAAAGGGCTTGCGGCTTTGAACCAACCAATTACAACTCATAATCAATCATGCGGTCTTAAGCACTACTATAAACACCCTAATGGGTTCAAACGTATTTTTACTGAAACGTTTTTTCTTTCACAGCTCAATTTTGGTGGATTTATTTCATACTTTAACTTTTTGTCATAGAAAAGGTCTTTATAAAACCAGGTACAATAATAACTTGTTTTAGAAAGCTTAAGTTCTTGACACTGTCTTGACACTGATTTTTAGCAAAGATCTCTCGTATTTGAACATATAAAAAAACATTTTCCACAATCTTAGCCACACCTCACGAGTAGAGCTGTTCATTTTACAAAACGATTAAACAAATAGGAAAATGTGGACAAAACGAAAAGAAACATAAGCCCACCTCACAAGCAGTTTATAATGTTTTAATTTTTGATTGTAACTTTCAATGACATTTTACCATCTACATTGTTTAAGAAGGCGGAGTTCCAATTTTACTGAAATTAACAAGGCTTGAGGTCGAGAAACGTAGTATTTACGGTATGTTCAATTGCTGTAATACAATTTTTCCTTACATATTAAAAATGCATTTCAAAACGATTTAGTCGATAGTTTAATGCCATTTATCAGTTTTAAAACACATCAATAAAAAAGGTTTTTCACTGCTGACCTACAGCTGATAATCGTCGTGAAATTTGGTTAATTTCTGTTTTAAAAACAAATTTTATAGAGAGTAGAAATACAATGCATTATGGGACATTTTCAAGATGGCCAGAACACAGTGCGCGCGCGCAAAACACAGAGCGCGCTGGAATTTGTGGCCACTGTCCTTAATTGGTGTTCATGTGAGCGTTGCCTGCCGATGAGTAAATTTCGCTTGGGAATTATTTGAACACACGCAGGCTGCCGCAATAAAACCGTTTTAAAAACACCAGCTTTTCAGTCTTCACAAGCGTCTGTATCTCATGACTTAGTATGAAATCGTCTTAAGTCACAATTAACTTTTACAGTCACCGCTAACATCTAAGTTTTGAGCCGCCGATCAATTCAGATTTTCAGGGCTTTTAGTTTTCCATTTTGCCTCGATGCATTGACAGCACGTTTTATGATATCTTCAGACTTTAAAGAAAGAAAGTTAAATTTAGCACTAAGATCCCCTTTAAGGAGTTTTTAGGTTGATAAACATACTTTGCAGAAAGAAAGTGGATAGAGTACAAACACTAGAGTGGTTTTCATTAACCCGTGAAACAAAGGGTATTAGTTAAAGTGTTATAGTCAAATAACAACAAAAGAACACAATGGAATTAGGATGTATTAAAGAGTGATACCCTAAAGCGTGTTTGACGGGTTAATGAAAACCACTCTGAAAGCATGCAATACTTTGTACTATTTAGTACTAAATACCACTACTTAAACAATAGAATTAGCCGTAAAATAGCACTATTATAATTTAAGCAACAAGCGGTGCTGTAATTCACATTGCTCATTTGAGGTTTTTGAGCCAAGATTCTATGTACGTCACGCATTTGATGTTCAGAGTGGACATGTGCAGTCATTGGTTAGTATGAGGACAGATCACAAAAAAATCACAAAAAACGATCTATCAAATGTCATATTTATCACTCTATGCCAAAAAGCAGATTAGATGTCTTTTCCATAGCAGAGGAAAAACGGAAATTTTATTATCAGATTCAGAAACTGTTAGATCAAATGATAAAAAATCAGGTTTTAATCATTTAATCTAACAGTTTCTAAATCTGGTAACAAAATTCCATTTTCCAAAGCTCGAGACAAGACCGTTATCAGCGAGACTACAGCGGCGTTACAAGAAGGTGGACAGAAATCTCAAGAGATAATTTTTTTTATCTTGATTAATATTTTTACTAAAAAATATATTAGTTAATATACAATGACTACATTAATATTAAAATGTCATTATGTACTACGCACGCTTGCCTGATCCAGTAATTGATGGACGCACTCAAGGACTTTTTGCAATGTACTTTATATACTCGCGTACATCATTAAAAATGACCATAGTTTCTAGTGTAATTATAATATGAGATATAACACACGCGCTGATTGGCTTGCTACGTGTATATCAGAGGACAAAAAACGTTAAACATATTTCATAAAAGCCTTTCAACAATACGATCTCTTATGTCTCCGTGTACTATGATATGAACACTCTGGAAGATGTAGAGCACAAGAAAAGCAAGAGAAACATTCGTCTACACCTTGTGTTGTTCCTAAGGTTTCTTTTCTTGTGGAGTTCATTTCCCTATCAGTTAAACCAGTGCAAAGACGCGCGATTTACATTGCTTAAATATATCTCATTAATTTTCCCAACACTAGTAGATGCGCTATTCTTTCTGTGTATATAAATTCAAGCAAAGCAAATCCTTTCTTAATATCAGTAGTATTCATATATGCGCGATGATCAAGTCCATCCTACATGCCTACAATCTCTCATGTTGTCTTATCATCGAACTTTGTTCCTGAAAATTAGTTTTCCATACGAGTGCACATTCACTGGAAAAAGCACCAGTACTTTTTAATGCCTTTACTCAGTCCCCTTCACACTAGCATAGTTTCTTTTTTTCTGCAGCGTGAAAATGCATGGAGAAAAAACGATGCGTGTTTAGAATATTTGGCTGTTGAAGTATCATTAATCTCAATACACTCTATACATCGGTAATTCATTAACCCGGATTTTGAATATAGGTGCATAGCTATTTGATAATAACGGTCCTTTTGTCTTAAAAGCTTTAAAGCCCCCTCAAACTAATACGTCTCAGCTTTTTTAAGCCTTTTTTACTGCGTGAGAAATATGTGACCGTCTTGATTACTTTTGCTGTAGTGAATTGATAAATATTGCTTGTCATAGCACGTCAATGTCATGATAAACATCGAATTAGAATGATAATAAATCACTCTCGTACTATAGATAAAGTGCTGTTATCTGATTTGACTATATTAATGAGTAGTCAGTAGTCATTATAAAATACTATATATCTTGACGTGAAACGGTTGCACGCGGAAATTCACCATTTCAACATGTTTGCCTTTTGGTTCAGATGACTTAAAACCTTTACATTCATGTTTATTTATGTCAAAAAGCCTGAATTCTAGTAACTGTACATACCTCAGTTTAATACAAGACTATAGTATAAGGTATAAAGCAAGGTATATCATCTTTAATATATGATTAGTATTTTACGTTGTCATTCTGCCAAATGATTCTGAAATGTGCATATATGATAGCAGCTATGGAAACAACAGCCATTATGGAGCTAGAGCAAATTGTAATTCATAAATAAAGCCCATTTAGGAGCAATAAGTTAATTGACATTATATGTGGTAGCTGAATGGTGAAAGATAAAGCTGTTTATGTAAAAAGTACTAAGTCTGAGTCCTGTCGCGATAATCTAATAGACTAGACCAACAACTACCTTAAATGTAAAAGCAAATCGTAGGTTTTTGATTCCACTCACAAATGAAAGGGCGCGGCCTTTGGTGCAAGAGGCCCGAGTTCGATTCGCATGCACTGACCTCGCATTCTTGTTTCGACTTCTTTCCTTTCCGTATAGCTTTAATTAGCTTTAAAATACCCGTGAAACGTAGCAGTGATGGAGAGAGAGAGAGAGAGAGAGAGAGAGAGAGAGAGAGAGAGAGAGAGAGAGAGAGAGAGAGAGAGAGAGAGAGAGAGAGTACCGTCGGCCTCAAGTTTATTGGTCAATTTGTGAATATTACGACGTAAAATAGGGACTCTTTGCCTCTTTATACACCTAATCCAAAAAAATGTTGTCGCAACAAGTTAAGTCCACAGTGTACAGTCCAAGACCATAAAGGATTTTGGCAGTTTTTCTTTTAACTTATCTATTCACTATTGTCTTTCCTTGTGTGATGTCTCTTTGGTGAGCATTTTAAACATTCCAGCAAGCGTTATTAGCAATTAAGTCTTTTGTATTCATGTTTTATCATGCTTCATCCTTTGCGGGTCCTTTGCAGTCTTGGAGTGTACACTGTAAACTTGTTGCGATAACGTTTTTTGGATTAGGTGTATAAAGGGTGATAAGGTAACTGACAGGAAGCGATAATCGAACTTCTCGCTGATGAAGTTGTAATTTGTAACAAGTTGTAACAAAAAACAAACAAGCAAACAAAAAAGTACAATGAAACAAACAAACAAACAGGCAGGCAGACAGTCAAACAAACAAACAGACACACTGACAGAAAATAAACAAACTAATAAACAGACAAACAAAAACAATGCATCGTACATTTCTTTCAGATGCGACAATAGGATTTAAACTTAAGATTCAAAATGTAATACCGTGACATCTTTGGAAGTTCAAAACCATTTTCTGGTGCTCAGATCACTAGGAATCAATCGTTCTGGGTTATCATGTCAAAGATATTGGCTTAGTGTTATTTTCAAACGACCGAAAAACAAGCAACCTTTTTCCAATATATGTTACTCAGGATTTGATCACTGTCTAGTAGTAATGAGGGTACTTTTAATGTATGGTTAAAAAGAGTATAGAATTGATCGACAGACGAGGTACCGGCAAGTTCGTTGACTAAGACCTCTAGTTATCTGACCTAAAATATAGGTAAATTATGATATTAAGGAGCAATTAATGGTAATGTCTGTATTTTACGAGAGTTAAAACACGGCATGGCAGCCAAACAAAACAAAGTTGTTCTCAAAGTCATTTCCAAAATTCAAGGCTACAAAAACGCTGATTCAGGAATGATTAAAATGGCGAAAATGTTTACGGGACCGGGCTTAACGTCGACACTCAGAGAAAAATCTACGTACGTCCACCGGACAGGAAACGCCCTTACTGATACCGGTCGGAAGTTCTATTACTGAGCTAGTGGTAGACTTATATGGTAACGGCCAATAAGATATTGGGTTCTTATATATAGAAGCTCGGGCTGCTGAACATTTCGAGTCTCCCTGTGTAGCTCACTTTCATGGGTTCGATTACTGTCAGGCGGATTCAGAATAATATATTTTTCTTGACTGAGTTCCCTGTATAAAGCTGAATCCATTTTTATTATTTCTCTGACAGCTGATTATCTTTTTATCTGATTAAAAAATATCATTTCACTGAAACGACTTTCAAAATATGAGTCACAAAATTCAAAATAAGATCGAAAGAAAGAAAGAAAGAATTAAACGAACAAACAAATTGAATAACTAACCAACCAACCAACAAACAAACAGAAAAAAAGAAAAATATAAGAGAAAGTTGAGAATGAAAACAAAGAAATTCTATCAGCTAAATCGTACTTTGCTTCAACAGAACTGTTTCAATTCACTGTATCAGTAAAGATTAACACCCACTAGTTGCAATTATCACCATAAAAAATACACAATGATTATTTCCAACCCGGGTTTGGATTCTTGTGATTATGGCTGTAATATCAATAATTATGAAATTTAACATTATGGATTGGTAGGCGTTTTTATCAAATAACGACATGTTTGCTAGAGAAACCGAGAGAAAAGGAAAGTCTCAAAAATTGAAGTTTTCGGGCGTAGGTTTCATTTTCTTTATTTAGTGACAACAAAGATAAAGTGCCGATGCAACGCAGGATACCACAAAGACAAATATTCAGTGATAAATTGCAATGAAAATGCATGAGTTTCGACGATAAAGACGATCAATAACGACAATCTTAATGACCATTTTTATTTCAGTAATGCATGCAACTCCACCAGAAATAAACAGTATAAAATCTTAAGTCATTAGCCTGGGAAACTGAGTGTTGTCCCAGCTTTATCATTTCCGCGACTGTAGCTCACCATGATTAAAAGTGAGTTGCAACGAACTCAAATATTGATTGACATTCTCTGATAGGCAGCCAGACACAAATTAAATGCTAAGAGGAAGTCAATTAACGATTTTCATCCACTTTTCATCTCACCGATTTGAATAACGGCGCTAAGGAATATTTGTTTTGAACAAACCAAGTAATCATGCGAATTTATGGCCGAGGGAAACTAGAAATATATGGACATATGGCAAGATAATAGCAAAAATAGGAAAACGCCCTAATTGCTTTCAAATCATTATCTTATAGTTTTCAGTGGTGATAAAAAATCACTTCAAAATGACCCGATACCACGCCAGAGGGGAAATCTTCGTTGTTGACAACGAAGTGATGAAAAGAATACTTTAAAACCTGATTTTAAATTGTCGCAGCTCACATCGTAGTAATAAAGAATTACTTTACAACCATTGATACCAGAGAATAAATCTTGGCAGTTCATATCGTAGCCACAAAAAATTACGATAAAATAAAAAAATGTAAAAGTATTTTTAGAATTCCGTTTTACAAATCTTGGAATCATGAAGTCCAAAAATGTGCTGCCGATCAGATATTACAAAGAGACGGACGAATTTGCGATAATCTTTATAATCCAAAGTAAACTGAAAACCACAATCACTTGCGAGCAAATCAAATTTAAACTCAAGTTGATGGGGAACAGACTCTCACAAAGTCATGGAAACACATCACCAGATGATGGCGGCTTCTTACAATATTCAGTTTCAATCGAGTCGGAACACCTTGAAATATCAGATCTGTTCTTTTCGGCACAGGCTTGAATAAAAAAGGCTATCAAATTTGATTTTCTGAAGATAACTGATATGGTTTAATTAGCATTTGGTAACAAAACGTGAAGGAGCACCATGATCAACGAATTTGAAATCATCTAAGAAGTGTTGGTTACAAACAACTGTTTGAGAAATTTGCTAGAGCTGTGAAGGGGATATGATGTGATAGACTATGAATTGTTTTGGTTTTTTGTTGTCTCAACAAATTTAGACGAAATTATGCTGATTGGATGAGATCGTATTCAAGGTCCAAAAAATTCAAATACGGTAACCTTTGAGAACTGTTAGTGTAATACTAAGAATGGAAAAGACAGGTCTTGCTACAGGCGCTTATTAACTCTCAAAGAACTATGACTTTCAAAAACCAGGGAAAAAATCCCTGCCTTCAAAGGAAATATGGGCTTATAAGCACGTGTATTCGTAAATCAAAAAAGAAAGTGACGTCGGTTGCATCTTGTTTAACCCTATACCACAACAAACTGATTGCAAAATGTTTAGATATTTCAATGGTTTATTTTATTAGCCTGGGGCCTGATTATAATAATCTCACTAAACAAAACACTTTAACAATAAGACAGATCTTTTTCATAATTCCTGTGCGTCATCCCCAGCTGATGGTAAGGTTGAGCACACGAGAATTGTTGGTAAGCTGACTTAAGCAATTCTAAAAAATGTAATTATGCACATGACCTTTGAACAGCGACAAAATTTGAAAGAGATTTTTACTGTCAGTTTCGACAATGTTCGACTTATCTTACAACTATAATCCCTTTTACATTCAGTACAATTGTTCATTAAAAAATGGCGTTAAGCCCTCTCAGCCGTTAAACATGCATATTTTTATTGACAATGATATTGTGCAAGTGCATGCGTCTTTCCTTACAATTAACGTTATAGTGTTTATTAAAGTCTTATTATTTACATGGAAACGATATGTGAGGGTTATGTTTATTGCACTCTCGAGTACTATCCTTTTAGCCATTTTTCTGTTATGAAGTTCTTCGATTTTTTAAAAAGCAACAGCTTGTTTTTAAGTAAAATCGATGCGAATGGTTAAAACAATAAGATGATCAAATGCCCGCAGACAATGTCTCTTGAAGCAAACACTTGAGTAGTCGGCCTAGGGCATTTCACATCTAAGCTCTTTTTTTCAAAGTTTGCCTTACTGAATCAGTCTTTGATCATGACATTTTCTTATACAGAAGTCAGCTTTTTCCTCTCTTCTGAGTCTTCTTGATTGTATTTATAGCGCACAAGCTCAGAAAAGCCGTTAGTTGCTCCAGTTTCGTTAGTTAAGGTTCTCCCTCTCCGGCGACATTTTGACGAGATGAACGAAAACAGTGCCTTTCGAAAGTCAGTCTTAAGAAAGGTGTATAAAAATGGGTTGATGAATGAAGTAGCAAAGCGCAAAAAATCAAAAAAGTCCAAGAGTCGTATTGGGATGAAGACGTAAAAGACAGTGATATAGTTTGCTATGAGTCCAATGTACCACGTAAGCCAACACGTAGTAAATATACCAAGCATTAACGCAAAGATTGTAATTGCTCTTCGCTCGGAAGACAAGGGCTTGAAATTCTTCACTTCGCCGCCGGTTATGTTCTGGTGTTTTATGTTCTTGATTTGTTTTCTAATAATAGCAAACATCCTACAATAGATGAAGATCATGACTGCCAGTGGAATCATAAAGCATACTACAACACCTATCACGTTGTATATCAGACCAGCTTTGTTTTTTACTGGGTCGTCGGTACTTGTGTAATCTTCAGACAAGTCTTGCCAGCTGAGTTGCACAAGAGCCACTACAAGCGAACCAGTCCATATTGAAGCAATGACTATCTGCAAGCGACTCATGGTTACCCAAACAACATAGTTGAAGGGAAAGCTAACTGAGATGTACCGCTCAATTGTTATAGCAAAGATGTGAAAGATCGTTGAGACAGCAATAAAACGATAGACCACTGCAGCTGTGAAACAAACTCCTGTAAAAGATGGAAATTCGAAGAAGGCGTTGCATGTGATAAACATTGGAATCCCAATCAGCCCCATGACTAAATCAGCGATAGCTAGACTGACTAACAGCATGTTTGTTTTAGTTCTCAATGTACGATTACGTACAAACAAAAATGGAACCAGAATGTTGATAATAATTATCGAGACCGCGAGCACAATCAGGCATGAATCGTACACCGGTTCAAAGTAGATCTCCTTTTCCCGTAACGAAGAGTTGTTTACTTGAGAAGAGCTGTGCTGTATACTTGAGTTTCGCCAGTAGGACATTTTGCCTGTCGTTGCCACAGATTCTCTAACAAATCTTTCAATGACACCTCTGGCGTTTCTGTTACACCTGCAAAGACAATTTTGGTTAGCTAGTTGGCGACGAGTGCTTTGGTTTTTATGTGTTTGATATTTACTGGAAGCTTTTACGCTTGCGTATTTGTGTTTTTCATGACGATATTTACATAAACATTAAGACAGCCGGAAAGTTTGTCGTGAAGACGCTATTAAAATATATCTAAAGGGCTACATTTAAAGTTAAAATTAGTTTCTCACATAAAAATATATTGTTCAAGTATTATATATATTAAAAATGTTATGTAACTTGATAAGTCCATCAATAATGCCTTTCAATAATGCTTCGGCCAATTACACGTGAAAAGGAACTAAAGTACAAAAAATCTCCACCAACTGATTCCTAGATGTCATTTTAACAATCCCTCCCTACCTTTCAGTAAATTCCTCTACCAATTGAATAATAGCTGACTGTTCCTTGATCACAAGTATACGAATAGTCCGATGGAAACGTGTTAAGAGTGTCATTTAAGCATGCTTGAATTAGCAGGTATACATAAGTAGTGTTAATTGGTTATAGACATGAATGACAATTGGGTTAGAATAAAAGTTTCGGCCAATTAGGATCCAGCAGTAAGCACAATTGGTTTCTACTGTCACTAGCTGTCAGGTATTTGTCTCATAGCACTGCTTAGTGACATTGTTTTTTTTAAGGAGGTTATCGACTATTTAACTAACATAGATCTAATTGTCGCAGTGTCTATGGTATCTTTTGAGAATATGACAAGACAAAACAAAATAAAAAGAACCACCACCAACAATAAAAACAAAACAATAACTAAATAAAACGACAACACCAATAACAACAACAAAAAAACACCACCCAATAAAGTACAAAAATTTAAAAGAATTCGAACAATGTAAGATATCGAAAACCCTCAACTAATACTAATATTTACAAAAGTAAAAGGCTAAAAAGTTTTTCTTAAAATGTTTAAACGTTGTCGACCTAATGGTCATCATCAGAACACTAATATGTCTATTGGTAAATGGAAAATGATTTTTTGATGGATTGATTGATAGCTCGATTCTTTTCAAAATGAAACCGAACAAGACGAGATAAGAGTGTGATAAGGTTGGACGGGAAGTTGCACTTACGTGTCTGTTTCACTTCGAAGTTTCTTTTTCAGTTCTTCCTTGTTAATCAGTATTTCTGTTTTAGCTTGGTTCTTTTTCATGCTAAGGCCAATCACGTCGCAAATTTCATTTAACATTTCCTTTATCCGTAGAGACGAGAGATCTTTTATAAAAATGTGTCATATATAATATCGTACGTGTGGACCATTACAAACATGCCAAATCTTTAGTTCCCAGGTCATAAGCGTTTCGCACGGTCAAAATGACCCTATTTCATATTTGCGTACTATTTAGTAATCCGTGGCTAAAAAAAGTTATTCATGGCACAGAGCGTTGGAAAAAGAAATTTGTTCCATGGTTAGCAGGTTTACATTGAATTTTTACTGAAAATGTGAAAGTGTAAACAGGCCGTCTTGTTTTGTTCTTTTGGCCTCCTTTTGTACTCATTAGCAAATGTTAGCCGGGTTTTATGATATGCAAACAAGACATATACTGCATCGTGTAGCTTGTCTAGATGACTAATTTTATCTATACTGTATATAATAACAAAATCATGATATATTCTGATTTTCACAGAGCAAGGTAACGTCTCCTATTGGCGCAGATTTCGTGTGAAAACGGCACGGCACGGTCACCGCACGGTCACGGCATGTTATGGCACGGGAATTTCAAATGTTTTTATAGACAAGGACGGCCCTGACACGGGCCTTATAGCCTCGCCAAGAAAAGTTTCCCACGTGAAAGATTGAGTAGTCATTCTTTATGAGATTTTCGGTGATCAAAATTAAAAGACCTGGCCGCTCGACAGGCACAAGAAGATTGGTTTACCATTTCAAATATTGCAATTTTTCAATGGCAACGCACTGAATAAAACAATTTTGTTTTTATACTTAGGCTCTTTACTTAGAGAAGTAAACTTGTTAGCAAGTCGCAGGGAAAATGTAGTTAGAATTCACAAAATAGGACATTTGTTTTTCAAGACTAGTAAGAGTAAACAAACTTTTTATTTACAAAGACAGACCAAGCTCCAAACAAACAGCTCGCCACGAGACTAGTTTCATCCTTCGTATAAGCAACTACACCAGTGATGTTTTAACACAAGCTATCGGTGACCAGACAACAGATAATTCAAACCAACAGCCCAGAATTTGTAATGGTGGACGGGTATTCAAGGGTTGCTACCAGAGCTAAATTGCATACAGTAAATTTGGTTTTTATTACTAGAAAATACCAAGAATACTCACTCGCATTTGTTGTTGTTTGAAGTCTCTGATAGGATGTGAAAGCTGTGCTTACTTTAATGCAGGTGAGACTAGGATACCAAGTACTTGGTTGTCATGTTTTAAAGTGGCTCGATGCTTTATTTGTATGCTATTCTAATGGCATCCTCGAGAAACCAGCGCTATTATTGTCGCTCGTTTCTCGTTCTTGAAAGAATACCCAGTATTTCTTCCAGGAGTGAAGGATCATGAGTAATGAAGATGTCACTTGTCAAAAGTTGTGGAAGGTGACCACAAAAGTGAAAACACTCAACTTACAGTACTTGTATCAACACATTATTACTAGCAACTCGTACTGGACAACCATGACAACAACATCAATAGCAACAACAAGAAAAAAACATACTCAGAGGAAACTAACATAATAGGTGGCATGGTTGGCCGAGTGGTGAGAGCACATGCCTTTCACCGCTGTGGTCCGGGTTCGAGTTCGAGTTCGAGTCGATCCCGGCTCGGGCATCGGATCATATCGGAATTGAGTTTGTTTGATGTGTTGTTCTCTAGCATGCCACGAGGGTGTTTCTTCTCCGGGTTCTCCGGTTTTTCCTCCCTCAACAAAAATCAACATGTGAGTTGAGCGATGTATGCAAAATATTTAATGCAGAGGTAGTGAGTGTGAGCGCCATCAGAAGAAGAGCCACTTCGTGGATCTGCTGTAGAAGATGATTGATTGATTGATTGATTGATTTAAAACAATTCGCAAAATAATACTTAAAATAATGAATACGAATATAGCAATATCCCAAATTATAATAATACTACTATTCGGAGAAAAAGAGAGAAATTGATCTCTATTGCTTTAGGCCAGGCAGACATTATTCGTTATCTTGCATTACTTTTTGCATCATCTATAGTTCTTAATGACCGCATAAAGTAGCCTTTAGACAAGCTATAAAAGCAAATATAAAAGTCATTTAAGAATTACTTAATTTCAATATTACCGGGGTCAGTGTTAATTATGACCCGGTAGCTTGGATAAGAGACATAAAAGCAGGATTACTAAAGGATAATGTTCACTTACTGGTAATCCATCCTCAACTTATCATAAATGGATACCACATGATTACATAATTATAGCCTGGGACTACATAATAAACCGTTAATACCCCGATATTTGCTACAATCCTCGTAAATGTTATGTACTTATGATATAGTTTAACACCAGGGTTTATAAAGCATACTAACGTTGGTGATAAACCATTATGTGCAAAAGTATTTGAGCATGAAACATGAATTATCTTCTTACTAACTAGAGGACTTTGAAAAATGACCGAAACTTCTCATTTTCGTAAAATACACATTAATTTAATTGATATAAATATAAAAATAAAGATAAATTTTAAAAATTTAAAAAAGCCAGGCATTCGCTAATGACACAATATGGTATTCTGTATTTTGTGCAACCATTCTCATCACATACAGGGCATCTCCTTATAGACAAGGCGCAAAACTGAAAAAGTCGATCGCAAAAAGTGCAGAAGGCATTTTAGGGTAGAGGCTGGTAACAGAACTATTCTAAACTAATTTTTCGTGCTGAATCCGAATATGACTGTTACCAAGACGTATTCTGGAATTTTATACGTGTAAATGACGTATTTTGTGAATTGCTACAGTCATTTCATACTAATGGCTTTTTCATGTAATTCCAAAAGTTCCCAAACTTAAAATAACATATCAAAATCAGTAAAACTGTGAAGTTTGAAGGATATCCGTTGAAAAATCAAGGAGATACGAATTTTCAAAAATTGAAATTTGTTTGTATCTCTTGCATAACTGTAAGTGCTTTCATACGAATTCGTTTTTTGAAAATTCGTATCTCCTTGATCTTTCAACTGATATCCTTCAAACTTCACATTTTTACTGATTTTGATGTGCTATTTCCAGTTATGGTAATTGTTTTTAAGTTTGGGAACTTTTAGAATTACATGAAAAAGCCGTTAGTATGAAATGACCGTAACAATACACAAAAAACGTCATTTACACGTATAAGATTGCAGAATACGTCTTGGAAACAGTCATATTCGCATTAAGCATGAAAAATCGGTTTAGAATAGTTATCAGTGTTACCAGCCTCTACCCCAAAATGCATCCAGGTATCTGATTTTTCGAAAATGCGCCTTGTCTATTATACCTTTTTCAAGTTTGATGATAACTCTGCAAAATTAGACAACAGAGGCACAAACACAGCTACAGCCTCGAGTCAAGGTTAATTATTCCGAAATACAAGCAACATGTTCACAATCGGGGCAATATCGATTTGAATTAATTAAATCGATTTAAATGACATAAATGCGCCTTTTGTCAGAAAGCACAGCGGTCTCTAAAATGACCAAATCTGAAGAACTTTGCTACTTGCGGTACAAAAGTCAATATCTATAGTCTAGTAGAATAAGTACTGCATCAACAAGCATTTATCATTT
Source organism: Telmatactis stephensoni (assembly GCA_029948255.1). Classification (NCBI taxonomy): domain Eukaryota; kingdom Metazoa; phylum Cnidaria; class Anthozoa; order Actiniaria; family Isophelliidae; genus Telmatactis; species Telmatactis stephensoni. The sequence continues at coordinate 270,694 of JALIZF010001415.1, read as the reverse complement.
TAAATGAGACGGAATTTTTGATACAGATGTCCCCTGGCATTCCTATTTTTTCCCAAAAATCTTTCAGCTGTCTACAAGATCCCGTATTGATATTGTTTGGTTTCTATAGTTGGAGTTCTTCCAGAGAATTCCCAACTTTTGCAGTAAATTGTTATCTAAATGATTAATATCGCCTCAAGCCACCAGTAAAGGTTTTCGTTCAATTAATTCAAATTCTAGCTAAAAAAAGGATCCTCATTAGCAAATGAAAGGAACTACGAGATTACGGGAATTATGTGTATTAAACCACCCGTCCTTTTTCACATTTCATGCAACATCTATTTTGTTTGCAATTTTGTCGCTTCACGGTCTGTTAGCCCCGACAACGTCTCGTCTACAGAGCAAGGTAAGGATGTGATGCTTTTTTATAAAACTTTGTTTTCTACTCTGCTTATAATGCTACGTTTTTAGGCTACGTCAGCTTTTGCTGCTCCACAAAAGCCATATTCAGCTAGTTCATTAATATGTTGTTTAAGATGACCTTATACATTTGAGGGTAAATATCACCAAAATTGACTGATTTGACCATGCCAAACTGAAACGAACCTAGATCGATCTATTAATATTATGCAGATTTTCAGTGATTTTATTTCATTTAGATGACTTCAAACAGTCGTAGTGTTCCTTTCTTACAAGGTCACAAACTTGAGCGAGCTGTAAGTGTTGCACACGCCATACAGACCATACCGCATGCAATCATAACATAAAGCACTATAGCTAAAACTTTACCTTGATCTTCGATATTTTTAAAAAGACTCAATTGAAGACTTTGGGGCTTTGGGGTGAAAAGTATTTCACAAAAGTTCCAGAAAACCGTCCAAGATGTTTTTAGATTAAGTCAGACGTATGTTAATAGTACGCTGCCTAAGAATGTTGGCGCACTGGCAATTAAAGCTTTTGTAGCATTTCAAATTGATCTACAGATACGAGCTCTTATATCAAATCCCATCAAAGCTTTTAGACGGCCGAAACATATCATAAGATTATGCTTACAAATTGCATAAAAACGGAGATCACACAGACAAGATGATATCTCCATGTCAGATTTATCCTGTGGGGGTAAATTTGATTTTCAGTTGTATTTCCTATATTGGTACTAAGCTTATCTACTCTAGTGAAATAGTTCAGACGTACAGAAGGTTTTTTTCTGTCTTTTAGCTTTATTGAAAATATGAATCAACGATGACTGATAAGACGTGATTGGATCTTGCAGCGACGTCGTAATTAGTTTTCCATGTAACACAAACCATAATCAACATTTCAATATTTTGTATCAATCATTCTTTGCGGTCCAAAAATTATTTTTACAAAACAGTGATTTGATCTTTCTGAGTTGAAACAGAATTCGTTTTTACTTAAAGTAACCATACTTCATTGTTGGAGTTCCTAATTAGTCAAGGTGAGTTTTCAATTATCTTTTTAAAGGATTTCTCATTTAAAGGTTTAACGCAAGATATTTATACCTTTAAGATCAGCGATGAGTATCTCTTTGAAAAGATTTTTCCGCGAAAAAATGCGTTTCGTTTGTTTCTAAAATAGACCTTTCAAGATAAGTCCTAATTCTCATTTCCATCTTCAATAAGAAATACCACAAGCCTTTCGTCCTTCAAACCATCTCTTAAAACTCATTTCTTTAAATTAGCTTTTAATTTGTAATAGCTCTTATTTGTTTAGCTTACTATTGTAATATATTTTTTCTTAGTTTTTCTTTTCTTTAGCGCCTAGAGCAGTTCTGTATAGGCGCTATATAAATAATCATCATTATTATTATTATTTTGGATACGCACGGTTTGATTGAAAATAACCGGAATTTTTCTTGAAGCCGGGTTCAACAAGTTCCTTAGACTTCAAGAACCTTTCGAAGAATCCTTGCTGATCCCAATAGAGCCGATTTTTGAATCAGTTCTACTCGTGTTGTTACACCCATTTCACTGAGATATTCAGTCAGTCTTTCAGTGACACTACCTAGAGCACCTACTACAATCGGAATTATTATTATTATTATTATTATTATTATTATTATTATTATTATTATTATTATTATTATTATTATTATTATTATTATTATTGACACCTTTATTGAGTAACAACATGATTGTAAGTTTACAACTTTGCGGGTGTAACCTTGGCTAAGCTGTAATTATCTAGTATGTCCCAGTCCTTATTCCTTATTTCTCAAAACCCGCTACATATACTTATTCATAAACGTAGTACGTATAGAAATGCTTGAGTTATTATTATTATTATTATTTCGTGTTATCTCGGTTTGGTGGAATACCGGTGATATGTCTCTGAGAGCAAGCTGCACCCAGCAGCCTTAGGTCTCAAAAACCTTCCTTATCAACCTTGCAGTACCAAGCAAACATGCTTTCTGCAACAACTCTATGCCACTACAGACGTTCAATTCTTTCAGCCATTTCTTCAAATCCCTTGAAACAACTCCCAAGGCTCCAACCACAATTGGTATCACCCTTACTTCTCTCAATTTCCAAAGCTTCTTTAGTTCCCTACGTAACTCATCATACTTTTGAATTTTCTCAATTTCTTTTTGGCCAACCCTACTATCGCCTGGACAAGCAATGTCCACAATGAAACACTTTCTCAGCTCCTTGTCTAGCAAGATTATGTCAGGTCTCCGGCTCTCAATGACATGATCAGTCTGTATGTTTACATCCCAGAGAACCTTTACGTGTTCATTTTCTAGCACCCTTTCTGGCTTATGGTTGTACCACTTGACATCTTCAACCAGATTGTACTGTTTACAGATATCTAGATGTATGATCCTTGCAACATTATCATGTCGTCGTTTGTATTCTGTCTGAGCCAGCTTCTGACACTCAGCAACAAGATGAGTAATTGACTCTTCTCTGTGACCACACATCCTACACTCCTCAGGGACATTCATTCTGTCGATGTGTTTCTTTATCCAGTTGGTTCTCAAAGCCTGGTCTTGGGCTGCAAAAATCATACCTTCTGTTTCTTTCTTCAGATAACCCTTTCTGACCCATCCAAATGACATTTCGTCCCTCACATCCTCTGTATCTCTCATGAATTTTCCATGGAGGGCTTTTTCCTTCCACTCCCGCAGTCGCATTAACTTTCTACTTTCTTTATTTTCCTCAACCCCACCTTCTCCTGTAACTTTCAGTATTTTCTCGGTGTTAACAACAGATAACAGATCCTCCTTCGAACTTGACACATATCTACACAAGCTTATGATTTCAAGCTCAACACAATCTTGCACACTCAGAAGTTTTAAAAAGGTTTAACACATACTGATCAATTAAGTATAGGATATTGCATGGACAGCGGAGCCTGATGGATTATTATTATTATTATTATTATTATTATTATTATTATTATTATTATTATTATTATTATTATTATTATTATTATTATTATTATTATTATCACCTCGCTTTAATGGTTTACTAATGAACAATTATATTTTGTTAGTTTTATTGTACATAGCTTGAGGTTATTTAGTAAAATTTATTTATTTATTTATTTGTGTAAAATTTAACAACTAAATATTGAGTAAAGTGAAGCAGTTAAAGCTTCAATACAATATGTACAAAGGTGCATGCTATGTCTGGCATGTGTTTGGCTTACTTTTTAAAATATGTAAATTCCTTTTTTTGTTTAAGAAATCTATGAAACTACGCCTCGTGTTCCTAAGCTTGCTTTTCTCTTGCTCTACGTCTTCTATCGTGTTTATATCACAGTACAGAGACATGCGCGCGCGTTTTATATTCCTTAAATATACATTTAATCTCAAATACATAACATGATATATAAGAACGTTAAACTGAATGGATCTTTTTCTCTCTTTATAAAAAAAGTCTAAAAACAACAACATTCCATTGACTACTTTGAACCAGAAGATATCAACACAAAACGACGGAGAAGATGAAATCCATCAGGCTCCGCTGTCCATGCAATATCCTATACTTAATTGATCAGTATGTGTTAAACCTTTTTTATTTGAAATCGGATATATTTCAGTTATGTTTTTGTGTTGGCTAAGCCAATCAAACAATTTAATCCTATCATTTCTACTTTTTGCGCTTGCCAAAAAACTTGGATATATTCAGTTTCTTCCGTCTTTGAGTGATTCTCAATTGTCAAACTTTTAAAATGGACGGTAGGATTACGAATTATCGTTATGCTTTTACGAGTTTGTTCTTATAGGCCACTGAAGGGCGCAATAACGCGCCGAATACAAACTGTTTCAAACATCTAAATCCGACATTAATCTTCAAGAATTAAGTTTATAAACAATCCTCAAATACCTGCAAATTTAAACTTATCTTTATCTTTACTTAGGGTGTTTTCTGGTGTAAAATGCCAGACGAAATCATTTGTTATTTTTGTATTTTCATAACCACATATTGGGCGTCTGGTAAATGAGACACACTTAGTAAGCCTGATAACGAACGCCTTTTGGAATTTGTTTGTTAACAATTTGACTGTCATAAGCTAGAATCAGATAAAACGTAGCAGGGGCTCTCTTCTAAAGTGTTTCTTCATTTCATGAATTCCTGATTACATCTGATGTAGATCTATTTGAGACAGTTCATTGTAAATGTGTCGATCAGGAATTCCTAATCACATCTGAGGAATTGCCTTTGGTTGGAAAGATATATTTACTTAAATAAGTACAAAGTTGACAACTTCATTGGATGTGATTTTTAACATTAGAGTTTTTATGCTTTGCCAAATAAGTAAATAAATAAACCTCGTCATAAATGATATATCTTTAATAATTTTACGAACATTCGATATCTCAAGTTATTTTTAATCGTGCTAGTAAAAGACATACCATATTTTGATCATTGAGGAAAAGTAACACTTTTCTTCTATACTGTGCCCACGAGGAATTTCAGCAGCTGACGTGATTGCTTTTTTTATCACATCATTTACAAACTGCGGTATCAAATGTGATAATTATTAGAGTATTATAAATAGCACGTTTCTCAATGGCTAAAAAACATTCGATTTTTTCAAGGAATTTTTGAGTTTTCTTTGGCAGACATTCTAGCTAGAACGTCTCACTGTAGACCTTTGAGGTTGTAATTGAAGTGGTTTGTTGTCGTTACGTTTTGAAAATGAATGAATTTCGAGAAAGTTCGAGAAACTCAAAACCGCTAATTCTGTGAACGAAATGGAGGGACATGAAAATGCGTATGTTTGAAAAGAGCCCGTTTTGAGATTCAAATTCAATGAATAACGTCTAATTTTTAAGGCCATTAAAACTAAGAACAGACTACAAGATTTTTCATGATATGTCCCGAAAGTGCTTTACCGTTAGCCGAAATGTAAAAATAAAACAATCAGGGGCACGATAGACACGATAGAGCGCGCACGATCGTCGTACACTTTTGGAGCGGTCAAAATCACGGTGTTTGGTAGTCACGGTCAGACGTGGCATTATGGAACTGAAATCAATATTTTTAAAAAGGTTTTTCACTTGAATTGATCAGCATCTTCAAGTAATTGGGCGTAGAAATAAACTCGCACTTTGCGGTACCATATGTAGTCCAGCCGGGTGACCGATATGCAGTCATAGTAGCAAGAATGTACATTTTTATCAGAAACGTTGTCTAGCAAAAAAGCCTCAATATACGCGAGTCTGAGTCGCCAGAGAGGAAGTGATGGGTAGAAATTACTGAAACTATTAGTCCTTAATAAATTTGTAGTAAAATACTTGTAAACATCGACTTTTAATCTCTTTTCGACATTAAATTTTTGTCACATTCTGTGCCATTTTTGACAGATGAGATCTTACAAGTCTGTCTCTCAAAACTGCCCCATAATTCACCGCAACATCGCATTCCGAAATGGCGATTAAAACCACATGAAAACAAACACATAATTCAAATAACTTCCGACGTTAAATATAATGCTTTACGTTTACCTTTTTTTACATTTAGCTTTGTCCTTATCCACCAAAATTCAAGGCCTATATAAAACTGAAAAAAGAGTGACAATTTGCATCTATTCAAACTTTTTTTCATCGAGAAGGCTTGAGACCTCTCGGTCCGACATCCTTTTACAAGTCTTCGTAGAGGTTCGCGCTGTCACCTCGCAAAAAAGCTCGCATTTCGTCAAAATTTACTGTATAATAACAAATTATATACTGATATCGTTTGAAAGCTGTTAAACAGTAGAAGATAATGATACAATTTAAATTTTAATTTTAAAATACCCAGCAAAATGGTGTCAGGTTTTTTGACATGTTGCGTTTTTCAGATTTTATCATTGGTTAAAGCTGAAAATGGTATTTTCTCGAAAATGTCGTCATAAAAACAAAACGCCGCCTACGAGAAACCTGGCTCAGTTTTGCGGGATATTTGTCTCAGAACAGTGAACAGTTTCAAACAGTAAAAAGGTTTTTGAAAATAATAAATTGCTTTATACTTATATCTCGCCTAGTGAAGCCCTATGGTTTTGTTTTAACCTCCCCTCCCCCCTAAAAAATCGATGCTCTTTTAAAGCAAATTAAAATGTGTCATCATCAGCTTTCAGACGATATAAAATTTGCGTATTTGTTATTAATTGTTTATTTGACAAAATGCGAGCTTTTACCGAGGTGACGCCGCAAACCTTTAGGAAGACCTTAAAACAGGTGTTTGATAGATATCAAGTAATTTTCCTAAAGGCTAGATACTTCTCGTATGATCAATATCTTTGTAAGATTTTCAACGTCGTTCTTTTCTAGATTGCAAGTGACGTCACGGCAACCGTCTTGGATGGACTTCAACAATAGATTTTTAATTTGCGTCAGTCGTTCATCATTATTTTTTTAATTAGCATCCAATTCCAAATGTACAAGTAAAAAATGTGTTTTATTCTCATGTTAGGGAGAAATCGAAACACAACTGTGTTAAATATAACTAAATGAGAAAAAAACTTAAGTGTTTGTACAAGAAAGAGTATGCCGTTAAACTCGAGTACATACTGAAATGATTTTCCCGGACGTCAACTTCCTCAGTCACCGGAAAGTTTTTTGACAAAACATCGAGGATAAACAAAAATCACTAAAGCACTTAAAGACTAAAAAGCAAAACAGAGCTATAGAACTAGATAATTGGGGTTCCCATTGGTCCATGGAAACTTCTCGGTCGGTAATTTTGGGGTAAGGTTTTATGGGTAATGTAGTCAATCTAATTGAGTACGGCAAGGCGCTTAAATCAAAGGACAAATTCATAACCATCATTATTAACAATGACAACGTATTGTATTCAATATAACTTCCTGAACTACTCTAAGAATGGAGTAGTTAGATTAGATTAATCTCAGGATCAGGATTGAAGAGTCTAATAGGCGATACAAAGTAGCCTATTTGTTATTACATAGACCAACATAAAGTAAAAGGTGACCTCTGTATTTTTCTAGAATCCTACAGAAATTTACGTTGAAAATGAAAAAAAGTTGCTATTAATAAGGATAACGTAAACAGAAACATTGGGGCCAAACAAATAAAAATCAAAAACAAAACTAAAACAAAAAGAATAGAAGAACTGATCAAAGACAGAGAACATACGACAAAGGGAAACAAAACAAAAACACAAAATAGAATACAAGACCAGAGAACAAACTAGAACATAAAACCGCAAAAAAAAAAAAAAAAAGTGAGACAAGACTTTACATAAACACCGACGAAACTGGCAAGAACAAGCAAACAAACAAACAAAATTAATAATAGAAAGATGAATAGAAAGAAAAAGAAAAAAGATAAAAAACCGTACGACAAAGGGAAATGAGACTAGGATTCCTGAGACATCAACACGAAAATGTTACGTATTTTAAGCTCTACCTTTTTTCTTCACAAGATTTAAGTAGACCAGTCTACCAAACACATGCTTTATAACTGTCTTCTCTATTAGTCACAGTTTTAATATAATTTCTTAAGTAACCCGGATGTAGTAATCAACATTTAATCAACTTATAATCTGATTCTGGGTTTTTAGATGCTAACCATAACATACTTGAAGTATGTAAGTAGAATGTTTGTAATATAGGCCTGACCTTATTGGCCTGACAGGACAATAAGGCTCTGAAGTAGGGTGGTTGTCTACGGAAGAGAAGATCAGTTCCGCAATGAACGTATATACCAGCGTATTTATATCAGCTCGATACCTTAAAAAACCCTGAGTTTTAAAATGTACTTTACTTGCACCCTAGTTCTTAATTGCTGAAATAATGGACAAAGTTGATCACATAGAGATCTAAGATTTGTTCTCTAAAATAGGCAAAACTGAAGTGACACTCAATTTTCTACTAACCAAATTTCTACAAATCATAATTCGATGTATTTCTGTTAATATATTAACTCATTAGGTCAGAAATACATCGAATTATGATTTGAAAATGCGGTATAAGTCGGAGTTCAGGCTTACCTTGATATTAGAGGAAAAGATATGAAAATCTATATTTGTTGTGTTGGGCTGTACAATCCTTGAACAAAATTCACTTGTATTTAATACTCCTAGCTTTGAAAGAATAGACCAGGGATATCACACCACACGATATGTATAAAATTATGCCTTAATTTTATTGGCTAAAATCGTGCATTTTATTGTACCTGTATTTGTATCATATCAAAACCAAGACGTACGTATGGTGGCCGTGCGTTCTCCGCCTCACCACCACAACTATGGAACTCTATCCCAGAGCATATTAAAGAAGCAGAGACTACTGAAGTATTCATATCTAGACTCAAGACATTAATGTGTAAAACATTTTAATTAGTTGATAACTTTATGTTTTTTAATTTTACAACCTTTTGAATCTATTTATAATTTATTTTTAGAGAAAGACGTACGCATTGTAAGCGCATTGAGATACAAAATGCGCCGAAAAACATCATCATCATCATCATTATTATTGTTGTTGTTGTTGTTGTTCGTGGTGGTGGTGGTGGTGACGATCGATCGACGCTTACAGTCTTTCAAAATCTAAATAAGACAACGTATAATAAAAGATCAAGTGAAGGAAATATTGGAAATATTGCTCGCACATACATCTCTACTCAATTTCCAGATATCATATTTCACTGATATATAACGACCAGCAGATTAGAATTTTTGCACTGTCCACATATGTGATACACCACTCTATCAATACCTATCTTTAGTATAGCTTCCATGTGGCAACAGCTTATACAAAAAACAAACACAAGCTAGCAAAGAAAGAAAGAAACAAATAAACAGACAGATAGCACAAAGATAACAAAATAAACAAACAAAGAACAACAAAAATAACAAATGGTATAATAATTCAAAAAAAAAAAAAAACAAAAAACAAAAAAAACCGGCCAAATAAAACAAAGACCATACCACAAATCCAACAATTTTTTTTCGATTAACTGCGAGATAGAAAGAGAATACTTTAATTATTCAACCATAATTGCAGCTTACACTGAAAAAGGTTTTATCATAAAACTAAACCTACTGTCCTAATTGATAGTTAAAACTAAATCTAATAATAAAATATAAATAGATAAATAATACTTAATACTTAATATCAAGTCTTAACGATAATACTTATAGATAACGTTACAATCGCTAGCGTCAATAAAGGTGTCTCTAAATCTATTTGCTGGTAAAGTGAAGGATCTTCCCCTTTGGGCGAATAGCATGGAACTAGTCGTCACTATTTATCATATGTTTGTAAGTGGATCTTGAAAACTAAGTCTCGAAGAAAATCCCGGTGTTTCTTGTGATTCCGAATGGTAACCGGATTGATATTTTTAGCGTAGTTTGGTTCCGAAAGTATTTTATTGCTACTTCATAAATTACTCCAGACCTGCAGTTACACTTATATATATATATATAGTAATACAGCGTGTATGCCACAAAGGCACATCGATGGATTAAAAATTAATGTTATCTCTAAGTGATAAAGTTAAATAAGACTGTTTTATTAAGAAGAAGTACAAGTTTGTTAACAATATTGCTAATGACATATTCAAAACCTTGAAGATCTTTTACTTTCAGTGTACACAAACATCTTATTACCGAGGTAACGGTGTAGTCTAAATAATAAATTAAAGATGAAAAAAAGATTTTTTTACGATGATGATTAGGGAAGGTTGTAAAAATAATGCTAATAAGACATTCAAAGCCGTGACGAGCTTTTGTTTTCAGCCTAGACATACATCAGTTATTAAAGAAGTGTGCAATTGACGTCCTTGTTTTGAGTTTTACACGCAATATTGCTAGAGAATTGTAGTCAATATGACTGAGTATATTATGAGTCAAACTGAGCTTTAAAGTCATTCTCAAATACCCTAAAACTCAACAGGAAACGAGTTTGTTTTGTGAAAGAGCCGTAAAAAGCTGTCAAAAATCATCAATAAATCACAAGGGATGCTGGAAATGCCACGCTGGAAGTACCCCCTAGCTAGCCTGATTTGTCTTTATTTATTTGATGTAAGACATAAAATAATGAAGATGTTCCGCCCTTTAAACCGTGTATTCACGTTTTTCTCTATTTTGATCAGTTCAAAAGAACAAGTTTCTCACTTTTCATCAACGTAGCCACGGGTCAACATTTCGTTTTCAAAGGTGATCAAGTGATTAAAAGTGACTAAAATCCCTTTTCCAATGAGACAGATAGAGCTTAGTTTTGAAATCGTTCGATAAAACACTTTTTAATTATAATAATATAAAAATATAAAAATCTGGACACAAGATGGCGGTAATAAAATGAGTATGCTAGCCCACAATGCATTGCAAGGCATTTATGCATTGCTATGCGCCTATTATTGAATTCTTCAGAATATGGTATCGAAAAAAATTACTTTAAAAGAGACAAATGAAAAAGTTCTATTTTTACTTGACTGAATTTTTTTTCCCACTAAAACATCCTGAGGATTTTTTTTTGCGTCGCGACAGGATCCTGCTTCAGTTAGGCTCACAAATTTTGTAAAACCGGTTTTGGAGTAAATTGGAATGAATTTTCCGGTGGAAAAAAATGTCCTTCAAAATACACCTTTTCCTTTCTAGGGTTAGTAAGAAAAGGCTGTTTTTTTAAAACGAAATTTGCGTTCTGAGCCGTGGCACCACACACACCAAACCATTTTCTAAGATAGTTTGAAATACAATAAAAAACAATATCATTTTACATGGTTCATGTCGTGAGGTTGCTAGTATACCTTAATAATAATCTTTTACGCACTATACTCAGTCAAATGTTTTTAGGGAACTAGTTTGGTCTATCAAATAGACCTTATCATTTATTTTTTTGATGTGAGAATCACGCACAGGAAAGATAGTTAATCTCTTACACCACAAATATCACGTTTTCTGTCAACCCATGTGTAATATAGCAAAGCTTGCTCACATACAAAGTTCATAGAGACAATATAGTTGGAATACGTAATTGAATTCACCCATTAAGCTTATGAGAACTTTGTTTACGATATGTTTAAAATCAAATGGCTACAGAAATGTCAAGGAAAGGCGGAGAATATCCTTCTAAGTGCCTTAAGTGGCTAACATCGTAAAGTAGTAATAGACAGCAGGAACCGAAAATCTGTTGTTTTTAATTTTCGATAGCCACAGATGTAACACATTATTACACTATCGTTTGATTCTGATACTTTAGCCTGCATCCTCGAAACCTATACATTGCGTCTCCAGCGTGTAAAATTCTGGTGAATTAAAACTTCCACTTTCAAAACAAGCATTGATCTACGGCTGATTGAGTGACTGGCTTTTTTGTGTGATAAAAGCGAGAATAGAAATACTGAGCTCAACTCAGACTCGGAGACAAATCAAAATGACATTTTCTGAAAGCTTTTTTATTTTACACTACGCAAGACTTAATGGAATATGGGTCATTAGTACGTTGTGGATCTTAAAAATAAAAGTCATTTACAATAAACGTCAAAAAAAAAAAAAAAAAAAAAATCCACACACAAAACAAAATCCTGCTGTACGTGTTCTCAGACTGTCTCGTTGATGAATGACTCGACTTATAGACAGTTTTGTTTAGTAGGTTTCCACATTGTACTGTACGTTTTCCCTAAGTTATAATGTAAAGCCGATTAAGCAGCATCCTCGGAAACTCAGCAGTATTATTGCTCGTTTAATTTCTTGTTCCCAGCAAAAAAACACCCCTGGGAATTTTGGCTGTTGGAACTTGTTCTGGAAGCAAAGTTTTCTCTCGTTTCTGATTGGTCGACCTGATTAGGTCAATCAATCAACATCTAGGCAAATTACAATCACTGTTTAAATGATGTCATAATGAGTTTGACTTTTGGAACAGGTTGTGACAGACACTAACGTTTCCAGGGGAAGCTTTTCTGGGAACGAGAAGCGATCGACAACCTAATACTCCTGGGCTACTGAACAAAGATCATAGTTAAAGCTTCCTTGACACCTTTAACACATCATTTGTAGGCTGTCACCATTAATGAAACAACCTTCTGTACCTAGGTAAGTCAGTTATAACTAAATTTACTTTCACTCATTGAAATACTGTAAACAGTACAATATTACTGTAATATTCTCATCCAACCTGATTCTCTAGTGTTTCATTCAAAGAAGCAGTCAATAATCATGAACGATTTTTCGTTCTGTCTATATGAATACGTGGCATATACTGCATTAGTCAATTTTTTACCAGTCAACAGTGCGATACTGCATAAATCAACAGTGTTTTAAGCGTAGGGAAATTATATGACACGCTTACACAACTATTGAGGCTTTTTTAAGGAAATGTTGCTCGCTTGTAGTACACATCTGTCCACAAGATCAAAAGGTGTGCTATCTAACAGCTGTTTTACTGGTTGTTTTTCACATTTTATACCGTATATAATAGAATGAATAGGAGATCAATAAGCGCATGAGGCTATTGCAAAATGAAATCATATATTGAAATAAGATATTTGAAAAATTTATTGAGCGAGTAGTAATTATTTTTTACTTTTATAAACATATGAATGGACAGCATTGTGATGATGGGCTTATACAGTGTGTGATGCTTAGGAGATGTAATTTGATTTATTTTAAATACTATTGAAAAATCAAAATTAAATCCATAATTATTGAAAAGATAAAACGATTAAAGTCGAGGTAATTCGTTTAGATTTGAAATTAAACTGTACAGGTGAACTTTGGCTGTGTGTGGAAAATATTCACCAAAAATGGCTTCATTTTACATTACTAAAATTACTTACTTACTTACAACCCCATAACAAAGTGGTTTCGCCTCTTCGAGGCAGTAGCCACAAAAATTAGAAATGTTTGTTATATCAGTAAAACACGGCTAATGTACTTATACGCACCTTTCTTGCAAAGACCGAATAGTTACAGAAAGACTGAAGACGAAATGTCAAAATCTCAAGAAAACAATTTTTGATACCAACTGGCGGATTTTATACTATTGCTGAAGTCTATTCGTTATATTGCAGTAACCAATACGAACACGAATCCGTGAGTTTGTAGTTAGTATGTTGTTTATAGTGACATCTTTTAATAGGGAAAATAAATTAAGCATTACAAAGAATGTATTTGTAGAAGTATTAAGTGCTAATGAAAGACAAAACAACCTAGTTTTCGTCCGACCTGCACTTTTAAGTAAAACTGATCTCAGGAAGTTAAAGATTTTACAACATATTGTTACCTGTGACATAAGTTAAAGATTTTACACTACATATTGTTACCTGTAACATAAGTTTTTCTGGTGCATATATAAAGCCGGGTGAAAAGGTGAAAAGGAAATATTTCAAGGAATTAGGAAGCACATACTTTTTCTCAAAATGTCTAAGCTTAATCGATGTGCGAAATCTTTCATTAGACTCGCGTTTTGTAAAATTGTCTTGTAAGTTTTTTCGTAAGTTATTTTTTATCTCTTCTACCCGTTTAAATGATTTTATGCATGTCTAAGATTTTGCAGAAGTGTCTTACTTTAGACATAATGTAATCTGAAATCATTTTTGACACTAAAGCAAATGCATCAGATACCATCAACGCACGTCCGTAGTATGACGGATAAGAAGGATCGTTGTCAACATGAATTTTCCGGCGAAAAAACACAATGTTTTGAAAGCTCATGGAGCTATCAAATTACCGGTAACAAATCAATGTTTTCCTATTTGAATGCCCTATTCCTTGCGGATCCTTCTTTCTTTCGTCTTAATTAGTGTTCTTTCTGACAGATCTCTTTCTTCTTTATCGTTGTTGATCTCGTTGCTGCTGTTCTTCTTTCATGATCATCATCGGCATGGCCATTCACCGCTGAGGTCTGGGTTCCAGTCCCAGTTCGAGCGCTGATCATATGTGAACTGAGTTTGTTTGATGTGTTGTTCTCTACCATACCACGAGGCTTTTTCTCCTGGTTCTCCGGTTGAGTTGAGCGTTGTATGTAAAATAATTAATGTAAAGGTAGTGAGTGTGAGTGCCAGTAGATGAAGAACAACTATGTGGATATGCTGCTGTGAAAAGATTATTTATTTTATTTTTTTATTTATTTACGCACATTTTTTAAGCACATTTTATGAATAAAACGGATAGATTATTCTTTGGAGGCAGCAGCTTGTTTTGGCGATGGTCTTCGTCTTTTAGTATGGTATCAAACATCTTATCACAGATAGCTTCACTGTAGGTACTATTAATCGCTGGTGATGGCGTGCTGAGCTCAAATCCCGAGAACTGAAATATGAAGTAATCTTTTGAACTCTAAACTAATGTCCTGCAGTATCACCTAGAGTTTATCAAGAAAGCAGCTATTATTTACTACAATACAAAATTCTATCGAGCGGCTCGCACTTCGCTCCAAAGGGCTTTATCATCATTGTATATTTAACCCTAATAAGGATCTCTTTAAAAACTCATTACGCTAGAGTGTCGACGATTTTTCCGAAAGGACCAGACGGGCATCAAATTTGTGAAAATAGTGGAAAAAAGCTAATTACTCCCTGTGAACAGGAAATGTTTCAGTGCAGATTGAATCTTAACAAGAGAACTTAAGTGTGCTTTATTGAATCAGGCAAATTGCTCCAAAGTGCGGCCGGTGGGGCCAAAGCGAAAGTGTTTTTTTCCCCCAACGTTGAAGTCTTTGCTCTTGGAGTCAGAAGAAGGAGAAACAGGTTTTGTTGAACTGGTAGAAATTTAGGTGATCAGAGAAATATTGAGGTGCGAGGTCGTGGAGGAACTTGGAGGTTAACAAAAGGATTTTGAAGGTATTTGAAACAATGTAGTTTCTTGAGAATGAGTGGTGCTAATGAAAATGGCTTTTGCAACAGTGAATATTATATTGCCATTCTTACAATGATAAAACCCTTCATCGAACACAGGCCCTGGCTTTGGTTTTAATTGATTTTTGTTGGCAAGTATCAACCCTGGGTGAAAAAAAAATATCGTGCACGAGCTCAGTGAACTAACAATTATCTTGCAATTCGAGCTTACTATACTTGAAACCAGCTCTTAGTCCATCAAAACAAAAATGAAATTGTCCGTCTCAAAGGTAAAAATGGATTTTTCGAGGACTTTAACTCCTAGTCGCGCGTGCGCACACCTAGAAAACTCCACGCCACGCCCCTGCACCACTCAATCTTGAAGCAAGCAATATGTACTTCCTGCAGTAATTAAGTCTAAGGAATAGATGTTTTTATAAAAAAGACTCTCATACAAACTAATATGGGTGTGTATTAGTGTCAAGAGAATTCATAGTCTTGATTGTATAGACGACTTTCTTAGAAACCCCACTGTGCAGATTCTAAAATTCTCACTAAATTTGTTTTTCAAAACTCAAGAAGTTCAAACACTTTTTGATCCTCAGTATGCAAGTGATGGCTTTAGATTTAGTAATTAAGCTGTCCATAACAGAACCCTCAATTCCAAAAAGCCGAAATTTAATGTAGTTATCTTATGTTTCTTGAAAATTTCAAGACTTCGAATAATGTTCAGTTTTGGTTTACGCTATCGTTCCCTCGTAAATGTTACTTATGTAGTGGAGAATATTTATCTTCTTTAAATATGACTTTAAAAAATGAACTTTATCGGTTGCAAACCATTTAATAGAATGGAGCACATGCATGTTTACTTTTATCAAAAGTGCAGCCGGTTTCGTTCCTATTTTCAACATTTCCTATTAAGGACTGTCAAAATATAGTCAAAATGGTTAGGGTTAACGTAATCAATATCATGGATTTCATATTCTAAAGAGCAATGTCCAAGTGTTTACCTTTAACCGATTTTGTCAGCCGTTATTTGCTTATTACTTCCTGTTTCTTTGTCTTTCTACTGAACCAACGCAATTCCCCAGACATCGTGACGCAGACCCACCCTTTGACAAAATCAAGGTTTACTGTTGATAACATATGCATGTATGCATGTAACATACATCTACTTTCCTATGTTCGAGTCTACTTTTGCTATTGATTTTACATATATCAATAATTGTAGACAACCCTTTTAATAATATTTATGTATTATTCTATATTGATAATAATTACATGTGCCAGACAATAAGACGCTATTTATTTAATGATGTTAGTTTTATAGATGTGCCGGAATTATTATTTATCGAAACAAGTATAAAGAAATTTGATTTTCGACTAACCGACTAACTTAGGTTTTCTTTGTTTTGGCAAATCACGATAAGGTAATGGAGAAAGCAGTGTTATCAATTAAGAGAGTTCTTATAAACCTAAGTCCTATCGTATGATTTTCCACATCACCCATCACTTCCTCCCGCATCTGTAAACTACAGTCATTCATAACTCAAGCTTCAGAGGTTAGAGTAAGCAAGTGATCATTTACTCATCATCTGTATTAGAAAGACATACCTCGTTGCGCATTGCAGGAGACATCGCTAAAATAATCGGACTGCAGGGGGAGGGGGTTGGGAGTACACACGCATAAGGGGCTGTCGATTTCTATCTACAGCAAAAAAAAAAAGAACAAACCAAAACAAACCAAAAGAATATGCCATCCGTGCTCTTTTCATTTTAGATGTACTTGATTGTTTTCAATCAGCTAATAAAAGTCCTTCAAACGACGGGCAAACATTGCCCTTCATGTGCTCTCAACCATAAACTATTCTATAGAAAATTTGTCATTTAGTTGAAAAAAAACGTTCACGAGATATGACGTCTATTGCAAACAGGCAGTATTCTGCATGAATAATATCACCACTCATCATACTGTTTTAGAATTTTTTCAATAAGCCACTTCACGCTTTCGTCCGCCATTATGAATTGGGGCAAACGCAACAAAATCTATATTAAATCTATATTAATCTATATCAATATTTTCGCGCCGAATCAGTATTTTGTTTTGAAAAGGAAAATCACTTATTTCTCAACTTGTAGCCTTCCAATATTTCTCATGTTAACAGGCATAAATAATAAAGATTATATCTTTTCATAAAATGTAAGTTTTTAAAAATCCATCGATATTAGACCGAGTTATGGTCGGTCAAAGTGATCCAGAGTTGTATACATTTTGCCGCGTTTGCCCAAATTCATAATGGCGGACGAAAGCGTGAAGTGGCTTATGTACAAAATTCTAAAACATTATAATAAATATTCAAAACGACATCCATAAACAATACTATAAAACGGCATGTTACCTTTACGCATTTGTAAACTCTGACAAGCTGGCATAGGAATTAAAAATTTACGAAACTGGCGTCTCGAATCTTCTTTAGCAAGGCGGAAAATAAAAGGCGCCATTTTGGTGACTATAGTTTGGCCATCTTGACTTGGACATAAAAATGGTTGAAAATAGACGTTATTGCGTTCAGATGGTTTTAAAACTGATAGTACAATCCTGATCAGTTATCATAATCTTTTTGTAATTCCTTGTAAACCACAATATTTCAAATCATTATTGACCAACTTAAGTTACTTACGATCTTGACTTTTGCAATAGACATGTGGATAGTTGGCTTTTACCTTACTAGCTATACTAGTCTTTCGCTTTTGTCCACAAACATGTTTGGCCGTCCGGGCTGTGTTGTTGTATTTAGATCAACAGTAGCTACAACAACACAGGCCCGACGGCGAAACGTGTTTGAGAACAAAAGCGGAAGAATTATAAGGTAATATGGATATGTTTATTGACCAACGTTTTCAAGAAATTGAATTAGGCTTATAACTACAAAATGTTGGATACTAAATTATTGATGTCTTCTATTATCAAATATACTATAATACTCAGGGCGCTGCGCTTTTTCTTCTTCTACTGAAGCGCCTTTCATATTTGATCATTTGAAACGGAATTGTCTTTGAAATTTGAATTTTATTTGGAATTGTTTTGGAAATGGAATGGTATTCATTATTTTGTACGATTTTCATGATGATCTGTAGGACAGTATAACATCTGCAAGCCACACGTAAGGGTGGTTCTAACTAGTTCTTGACACTTTCAGTTAGCTAATTAAAAAAGCCTTTTCTGGAAATTACATGAACAATTTCGAAGTCTGTTCTTAGTTTCAATGGCAGTAATTACAGTTGTCATTTGCATTGTCTTCTTGAGCTAAAAACAAGCTTTTTTCAAATATGGACATTTTTTTCTCGATTAAGAGTGTTGAGGTGGTTTCCCGATTATTTCTGTATATCTAATTTCAAAGATAACGAAACTAAATAAATCAATTACAAACTCAAACATCAGATCAAAAGTAAGCCCTACCGAAATGTTTGTCAAAGAAAACCTCAAAATATTTGAAAAAACCGAATGTTTTATTAAGCAATTAAGCATGCAAAAATTTGCTGTATTTCCACGCTCTAAAAGTCGTCACCGTCGATACCGCAGTGCTCAAATAATGTGGTAAAAATAAAGGAACCACGTGAACTGCTGAAATTCCTCGGCATGACACTAGTGAAAAACGTCTACGCATGCTCGTAGTCACGTCTTCGTGCTTTTGTAAACTTATGCAAATTTCGCTTTTACACTAGCCTTCGACAATGGTTTACACAAAATATCAAAACTTAAGGTCATTTCTTGAAACTTAGGGCCAGTATTCACATAATGTCTTCATTATCTCATAATTATCTCATAATGCCTGCATTGTCTCACAAAAGTATACAAAATATATTTTAAAGTGAAAATTAAAATTACAAAAGAACACACATGATTATCCCTGCAACTCTGAGTTTCGTGCGTATAGCACTCATCAGGCAGATTAAAAAATATATTCTATGTATACACCAAGAACACGAGCATTTCATTTCAAGTGAAAACTCACACATTTCTTAAGAAAATCGTAATATGCACGCATGCGCAGACACTTTTCGCTAGTGTTCCGCGGCACTTAAAATATGATCATACTCACTCGGCCAATCAGGGTTCGTTATTTCAACGTTCTATATTCTATAGAGTAGAGCTTTGTTAGTCTTTAAAGGTGTCAAATGGTGTGGGCTTTGAAGGGCAAAGAAAACAAGTACGGTCAGTAAGTTTCTATAGCTAACTGGTAATACTATTCTCTATATTAGCAGAGCATTTGATTTCTTTTGTCAAGCAAGCTTCATAAATTCCTCGTAAGTATGATCGTATTCTGTGGCCTTCTATCTAATGCTCGGTGCTCTGTATTCCCTGCATGGAACTTACACGAGTGTTCATTCTCTAACCTTACATAAATAGTAGACATGACCAACAAAAGAAACCCTAAGAATTAGGGTGATACACCGTTGGTTAATCAAATCAAGACTATTATGCTAAAAAACAGGGACACATGGGCTTTTTAATTACAGAAACACCCAGATTTGTTATATGGTACTGGCGCTAAATATAAAATAATAATAAAAAAATCACCTTATTAAAGTTTCTAACCCTTCTAGATTTGCATATGTGCGAAAACTAATCGGGGAGACTACAAAACACAAATCAAAAGAAAAAAAGGCCTATCTTATTTAAATCAATAAATCCTGCAAACAAATGTGCAGTGTAAGGACGAAGCAACATTTTATCAATAACAGTTCAACCCAGAGTTCTGAACTCTGAGTTCTAGCATAATTTATGATATATCTTATGATATTTCTAAAGAGGAAACAATCAAATATGATAAGCATTACCTTATTTATGAAGCAGCAGTAGAAGGAACGGAGGCAGCAGAGTACATCTGCTGTACAATGTGTGTAGGTTATGAACTGAACCTTCATAAGAACGGATTTACATCAAGCTTGAGAACAAAACATAAAAAATCGACCTGAAATTGCATATTTAGCATACTTAACGAACTTCACTTGAACTGCTTCAAGGGGGAGTTTTCTATGAAACAAATAGAAAGAAAGAAAGAAAGAAAGAAAAACACAAATATAATAAACAATGGAACGCTTTTGTGTCAATCGTGCTAAATATAAATAATATCACTGATGAAGAGTATCACAAAAATGTTATATTTTATTACATATCTAGACTGGATCAGTATACTATTGTACAAGATATTTAGAGTGATTGCAAAAAACCGTGAAATATATAGTTAGTAGACAAATAGACACTAGTAGACCTTATTTCCATTGTTTTCTTTTGCATGTGTCTAGTACTGCGAAAATGCTTGTATCGCGACCGACAACTTTAAGCTCTCAGCAGCATGTATACAATTTGTCTGCGCATGTCTGTGTTTTTGGTGTGAAATTCATTTGCATATCGAAAGCAAGAAATTTTATGTTGACATGGAACATTTGGTTGGCGATCTCGTTTTTCAAAATTATGTTCAACTACCGAAATACTAAGACAACTGAGACAGAAGCAGTCTACCTACTGCACGTTCGCTGTGGATAATTATTTAAATCGAAGGCATCAAACAAGAACAAGAACTCTCCACTTTCGAGTTATATTGTGGGCGCTAAATTTGTATATAACGTTCATTTAGCGGTGGAAGACATACTGACACGTTACTGTGTGAATTAGAACCGATAAGGGTGTTTTAGAGTTCAGCGATCGTTGAATAATTTCCCGAAATGTCGTACTTTTTCGCACGAAATTCTTGCACTTCATTTTCAAAATTTTACATCTTAGACAGCGTTCCCCAGCGAAATTAGTTAACAATATGGTTTTACCATGTTTTTTACTTGCAAAACTGAGCTTTTTTTCTAATCTGCCATTTGTGTGAAGGGGCGGAACTGATGCAAATGCTCTCGATCCACCTCCATCCATGTTTCTCATCCACCATAAGATCCCTTGAGGGCATCTGCATAAGCTCCGCCTCTTCATATGATTGGCGGATCAGAAAAAAACAAAAAACAAAAAAACAAAAACAAAATCCAACTGAAAGTAATTGTTGGTCGCGATCAAGCGTTTTCGCGGTATATTGCACACTAACATTGTATTTCACGGGTTTATTGTAATCACTCTGATAGACGTTTCTCATAATAGCGAGATTTTTGACGCATTTGACGCAGCTTTCATGTACCAAGTATTGACATTTGCATAACAACGATTTCATTGTATCCAGCAAACAATAACGCGTCTTTTATCTAAAGAAACTTTATTTCAACTGGTCTTCCAATTCATAGATCCACAATTTGCTCGAGTGAACATGAAACAATTATGCAGTATTCCCACTGGAATATAGAATGTCCGACAAACATCGTAGACTTCAGAAAGATTTACTGATTTTTTCCTAACGTACTCTTAGGGCCTGATTACATGAACCGGGCTGGCTCGGTTAACTGGGCCAGCCCGGTTGATATAATCAGGCCCTAAGAATTCATGACTTTCAAGACAGTTTCAAGCAATCTATGTGCTGTATGGGTGAGAAAAACGGGATTGTCTACGATGGAACACAATGGATAGCTAGAGGATCTATGAATAATCCCAAACAGGATTTATATGCCTAAAGTGCAAACAGCAGATGAATGAATTTATAATTCTGAAAAGATTTAAATAGTACAAAATTAGAATATAAACACTTTTGCTTTCCATAAATTGAAATATTATACTATTCACCATCTGTCTGATTACAGTATGTTTTTAATCTACGTCTTTCTAATTGAGAACTATAGTTACACTGATATCATTATTGTTCAATCAGTTGTTAGTTTATTGGACGTATAACTAAAGCTAGAATATTATTCCAGATCAGAACTATAGTAGTTATGGAAAGTTTTTTTAAACTGATTTTTGCTACATAATCCGCTTTATCCTTACTATATCTATTTACGGTTAAGCCACTCGCCTCTCACCGCTGTGGACCGGTGTTCGTTGAGTTTGTTTGATGTGTTGTTCTCTACCATGCCACGAGGGTTTTTCTCCGGTTTTTCCTCCCTCAGCAAAAATCAACATGTAAGTTGAGTGTTGTATGCAAAATATTCAATGTAGAGGTAGTGAGTGTGAGATGAAAGACGGCCCAATGGAAGATTAGCGAAAGCTAAATTGCCTTCCGTCTATAAATAAAGACTTTTTTATCCTAGCAGGTCAACTTCCTGAAGAAGCCCTCAATGACCCAGAAAACGTATTACTTCTGCCTTTGTCTTGTCATTCTGCAGTTTTTGGTTACCGTACCTAATCCTACCATATTCATATTCATATTCATATTCATTCCCGCAAATTCTTTTACCAGTAAGTCGTAACTCTGGCGTGACATATTCAATGGAAGAGATGTATTTGAAATGTTCTCTTTACACGAGTACATTTTTTGACTTGTAACTGGTGAAACACCCGAATCATTTGACGAACTGATTAACGATGTACACGATGATCTTCTTGCAATACGGAGGGATGGTGAAAGAAGGTACCGTAATGGCAGACCTTACATGTTGG
Source organism: Telmatactis stephensoni (assembly GCA_029948255.1). Classification (NCBI taxonomy): domain Eukaryota; kingdom Metazoa; phylum Cnidaria; class Anthozoa; order Actiniaria; family Isophelliidae; genus Telmatactis; species Telmatactis stephensoni. The sequence continues at coordinate 247,937 of JALIZF010001415.1, read as the reverse complement.
ATATACGCAACAGAGTCTTACTCGTTCTTATATACAGGTTACGCAAATACATAGGTCAATCTTTGATGTCAGCATGTCAAATGTGTCAGGATCAATCCATCGGCAAATCGTTCCAGTTCTTTGGCATCACTTCCACAGTTTCCTCTTAATTTTTCTCATTAATATTCATAAATTACACCAAATCGAGGCTAACCGGGATAAAAATGGCGTCCATCAGTGAAGCGTGCCAGAGCTAGTGTGATCGTGACCTTTCTATTGTCCCAAATTTAACCTTTTCTTTCGTAGAAAATTTTATCAATAGTACCAGTAAGAATTCCTGGCCAACCAGAAGAGAGTGGGGAGGATTTCACAACACTTAGAGGTATTTTCCAGATGCCGTTGGAGCAATTGATGGAACAATCAATCGACCCAACACAAATATTCAAGAACGTGATTACAGTAGGTATAGGCATCGTCATGTCTTTAGCACACAAGTAGTTTGCACAAATTTTCGTTTCAGTATAAAAAATTAGGGTTTCATATATGTGAGGTTTTCATGTGATTCAGTAGCTATAGATGCTTTCAAGTTTGTTGGTAATGAGTATTTGAAATTGGCACTAGATACAATACGAACAGTATTATATTTCAAATTATGGAAACTAGCCAAAGTGTTTATATTCTAATTTTGTACTATTTAAATTATGGAAGGCAAAAATGTTGATATTTTTGTATAAACTATTTAAATCTTTTAAGAAATACAAATCCATTCATCTGCTGTTTCAGTGCACTTTAAAGAGCAGTTGAAATAAAGTTTCTTAGATAAAAGACGCGTTATTGTTTGCTTGATCCAATGAAATCGTTGTTATGCAAAACTAAATACTTAGTGCCTAAAAGCTGCGTCAAATGCGTCAAAAATCTCCAATAGAAACTGTGTACGTCAACCACTCACGTTGATATTGAACCGTCAAGTTTGTTGCTAGAAAGGACTATGAGAACAATCAAAAGATTCTTTATCAGGTTTATAGTAGTATAAGAGCTAGTGTCTTCTATTCTGATGCCGTTTTGGTAATAACTGCAATAAATTGGCTGATATTGCCGTTGATAACAATTCTCATAACGGTGAGATATATTTGTTCAAATTAAGGTTCATGATCAGTTAACTAGATCGCAAATCAACTTCCCAACCGAATCGTACAAAATCAGATAACAGTCGACGACAGAATCCAAAACCGTTTGACTGAACCAAGCGAGCTGTCTAATGCTTGTTGATCAGTGTCGATCAATGGAAGACGGTAAGCCCTACGTTTTCAGTGTTTTTCTTCATCTTTTATTTATTTTTTTTCTTTTTGAAAAGTCTTTGAAAACTAGCTGATAAGCAAAATATCTATCACACATTCAAGATAACTGCTGTTGTCGTGGGAACTCTATATATAGGATGCCGAATAAGTTGGGATGATCAAATCAATTCAGTTATCTTTAATTTTCTTCTAACACTTAAAGCCATTTTCTTAATCCTTTTTGATTAAATCAAAAAATTGTGTAGATATCTGTTAATTACTTTAAATGCGGTCTATGCTTTATGCGTTTCTGTTTTTAGATTCTCATTGTAAATTCACTCTGTCCATATCGTCAGACCGCCAAAACGGAGGAAGCTGAAACTTCTATGCAGATACAACTAGGCAGATGATTTTGATCGTTGTCAACGGATTTACTTTTGAGTAATGAAAATTTTTCAAGGTATGAATCGTTGTTGGCAATCATACGAGGTATATATTTTGGAGTCTATTGAATTTATTTTGCACCATGATTGTGGTTTAAGAGGGGATTTTTTTCAAGTTCTAGCACGGTGACCGACAAAAACTCCTGAGTCGAAGAATAGCTGTTGTACAAAACTAAAATAATTTCTGTCACTGAGAAAGTTTAACCCTAACCCTAAATGTTTAGTTGTTTGTAAGTAGTTTTGGCCGATGAAAGTTGAATCAAAGTGTTAATCCAAAACGAAAATTTGGATCGAAAATGAAGTTTAGGCCTTCATTTGTTCGTTTGCTGTAAGTTTTCTTTATATTCAGCTTGAAGAAGCTTAATTCCAACACAACTTCAAGAAAAAGTCTTTGTACAATTCAAAAATCTGTTTTGAACAGGTATTTTTTTTATCTTGGTACATGTATCAGTTTCTAAGGTAGAAAAAGGATTTGAATGTTAATCCAGAACGAAAATTTGGATTAAAACTCGCACGGTCTAGGTTTTGGCGCTTTCGCCATTATTGCTCGTCATTGAAAAAAATCTCCTCTTAATTTCAACTCATTTGTTCCAAGATAGCTTTGGATATTATGTACTGTCCACTACCTCACTCTTTTGGAGAAATTCGACAGAAGAATTCGATAACTTAACCATGAAGATTTAGTAAGCTAAAGTAATTTCTGACTGCAACAATCTTAAGTTTGTAAATGTTGAATATATATTTGAGATGTTATTAAGATGTACAATTTCTGTGGTTATTATTATTATTATATTTTTGTTTTTGTAAAGATTCCTTACTTTGTCTCAGGTTTTGCCTCTATCTCGATGAAAAACATAGATAAATGTCGATCAATAGCTTGAATGGCCCCAGGGTTGAGCAGGAGGGGCTAGCCGATCTTATTACAATATCACAAAACAGATGATGACCGTAATATACTTCGAAAAAGATTATAAGAATGACAAAATTAATGAATAAATTACTCAACGAATGAATAGACGAGGATTGAGCGAAAGAATATATAAACGAGCCGGTACGAATGAATGGTAAATACATAAAAGTAAAGATATATATAGCAAAGAAATTAAGCTTTTATAAACAAAACTCTTTGAATGATATTGTTTATAGGAAGCAGGAGAAGAACACTCTGAACGGAAAAGCTATATTTTACAGGCTTTTACAGAAAGAAAGGCTTTAATTTCAGCAAAAGCAGACATATTAACAATGTATTACAAGGTTGCCTTTGATTGACTGACGCACATGTTGTGGTAGATCTACCACTGTGTAACAATTAATATACTGCTTTAATTGAACATATATCTATAGATGCCCAGTAGCGCAGTTGATTCTGATCAATCTGTGAGGATATTTGATCACAAATTATTTACAAATCAAGAACTGACCGCATACAGGGCAGTGATTACCACAACCTAGGTATGTTCATATATGTATATGTAGTATGTACATATAGGTATGTAATGGTTTATGTTAATCAGTTATGCACTAAGTATAACATAAATGATAAGCGAGAGGTACGCTGCGTTTTGATCATCAATTTTACTGTCTTGCACTACAAGACTCGGTAGTTTCCGAATAACAAAATTATTAACCTATTTGTTTATTGCGTTATCAATTGTACAACTGTGATCACGTTCTACCCTCATTAGTTCTACCCTATCATCAGCCGTGATCATGTTATATATACAACACAACACAGCTTTATTAGGGTTATTATTATAATAAAGTCTAAATCTATTGCATTGCATGGTGCAGGATGATGCGGTTTGGTGTGCTGTTGTGCATGTGGTCTAGTATAAGTTGTTGGGATGAGTTGTTTTTTGTTGTGTTGTGATGTTTTGTGTTGTGATGTTGTAGTGTGTATTGTATTGTATTGTATTGTATTGTATTGTATTGTATTGTATTGTATTGTATTGTATTGTGTTGTGATGTGTTGTGATGTATTGTGATGTATTGTAGTGTGTATTGTATTGTGTTGTGTTGTGTTGTGTTGCCGGTGTTGTGTTGTGTCGTGTTGTGTCATGTCATGTCATGTCATGTCATGTCATGTCATGTCATGTCATGTCATGTCATGTCATGTCATGTCATGTCATGTCATGTTGTTGTGTATATAACATGATCACGGCTGATGATGCGTTTGGCTTCCTATGACTATAAATCATTTACAATAGAATAGAATAATACAAAAATACGATAGTACAAAATGCATATTGACCTTGTTCTATACATAAAATAAGATGGCTCATTTTTGGGGTAAGTAGTCGAATGCAACAGAGCACTCCTCTATCTCTAGCTCTATAGCGATGTAAATGACAGGAATCAACAAACAAACAAACAAACAAACAAACAAACAAACAAACAAACACAAACAAACAAACTCCAAGGTAAAACTAAAAATTCCTTTGATCTTACTCGGCTTATCGAATTTTCTCGGTCAGTAAACTCTGGCTCTCAGCATGTATACAATTTGTCTGCGCATATCTGTGTTTTTGCTTTAAAATTCATTTGCATATCAAATGCAAGAAATTTTATGTTGACATGGAACATTTGATTGGCGGTCTCGTTCTTCAAAAATATGTTCAACGACCTTCAGCTACCGAAATACTGAGACATTAGGAGTCAACCTACCGCTAGTGCGCTGTGGATAATTATTTAAATCGAACGCATCCCAGATGGAAAAATATCACGCGTCAAAGTCAGTATAAAATTGAAACAACCAGGAAGAGAACTCCGCATTTTCGAGTTATATTGTAGGCGCTTAATTTATACCTAAGCACTGGAAGTCATTACCAATACGTTACCGTGTGAACTGGATCCGATAAGGGCATTTTAGACTCCAGCGATTGTTGAATAATTAGCTATGTTTAGCGGAATTTTTCGCGCGAAATTCTTGCAATTCATTTTCAAAATTTCTCATCTTAGGACCTCCAATAAAACTGAGCTCTTTTGGTGAAAACTCGTGGTCCATATTTGTGGTCTAAAGCATTTTGTGAACGTGTGTTCAAGAACGTCTCTGCTAGAGACAAAAATTTAAATTTAAGCGAGCTATTTATTTGTTAGAAGACTGCTAGGTAGAAACTTTTCTTGGGTTCACAAATGCTTCAGTTTAATTTACAATTACGTAGTACTTTACAACTTGGAAGAACAACTCGCTCAAAAGTTTGGGTGTGTACCCTGTTGTGTAACACCTAGTATGCACAAGTAGGAGGAGTCTCCTTTAGGTAGTAAACAAGATACCAAGAGCTTGAGAGAACTGGTTTTCCAGCAAGGCCAAGTTGATGTTTACGTGGTTTCTATTAGTCACCGGTATCAGTAATCCGTAAGACCAACTCGTAGTCTATTATTCCTGGATCAACAAAACTTGTGTTCTATTGTTCCTGGATTAGCGAACAAAAGAAACTTAAGGGAATTCAAACCTTCCCTTAATGTCCAATCGGACTCAATCAGGGCAAAGCTGTTTACATAACTCTCATTAGAGTTTTCCGATTTAGCGGCCTTTCGAAAGTTATTGCCAGACACTAATCCCTTTAACAAAAGCTTTTGGGTTTTTTTTACACATCAGAGCTTCGCTCAAAACGTTAACATCATTAAAAGAATCATTATTCTTTTGTTTTGTTCACCAACAAGTGCGAAGGTATAGTTTCGCTGGCGGTGCTTCAATTTGATGTCAAGTCAGTTCCAACGAATTAAAATTACGTATACTTTTTTCGAGAATAATGTGTACGTATTTCATGCCAACATACAACGAATGTTTTCGCTCACGTGTATTTAAAATTACGATTTTTTACCTTTTCTTGCTTATTTATTGTTTTTCTTGCTTCTCTTCCGACGTCCGTAGTGAGAGATCTGGACAGAGTAGTACGTACCAGTGGGAGAGGTTTTAAGAAAACGATGGAGAGGCTTTGCCTTCGAGCCACAGCCAAAAACAAGCTGGATTTTTAAAACTTCTAGCTGAATTAGCTAAATATGTTAATCGATATGGGTCCCAGGGAAAAGAAAACAAGAGTTATGATCCCGGCTATCATAGAAAACTGGATGCGGCGGTCAAGCCTTGCTCTTCCATACTAAGACGGTAGTTTTCATTTGTCTCTACCAAGAAGATAGTGTTTCAGTGGATGTCGAAAAAGGAGAGTAAAAAATATGCGTTTTTATGTGTAGAATTAGTGTAGACGTAGTTTTAACACCTTTAAGGCCGGTACACACGAGGGAGCACGCTCCCGGAGCAAAGCTCCATCGTGTGTACCAAAGATTTCATGGGTAAACTTGCTCCTTGGGAGCAGAATTTTCACCCCGCAAAATGCTCCATGATATCAAACTTGTTGAATATTTGGGGGCGTGCGACGGGGGCAAATTGAACATGCTCCATCGTGTGTACTAGTTGTGGAACAACGCTCCGGGAGCGTGCGCCGGGAGCGTGCTCCCTCGTGTGTACCGGCCTTTATGCTACGTAATCTCTCACTTTCCATATGACAATAACACGTCCAAATACTTTACAAACTCTATCACACATCTTTTGTCGTCTAATTATCACACTTGGTACAGCTTTGATTGAGCATTCAATGACAACGTACTTTTGGCTGGCTCAAGCCACCGCTTATCGAATCATTTCTGGAAAACTTTGAGTCCTGCAGAAAAACTTTTTCTTAGAAAAAGGAAACAGCACGTTGCTATCACACACATAAACATCCAACAGGGATTGGAAGGGGTTTTGTGTGATTCCTGATTTGACTCGAGTTGAGTGCGTGATCCGTGAAAGTAAGCCAGATTTTGGCGCGAATTTCCTGAAATCGATTTTAGATATATATACGTGAATTGGCGGAAAGTTTGAAGTGTGATTAGCTAGTGATCAAGACCTCCCTTCAAGACCTTGACCAAGGATTGATATAACTGCGTTTAAAGCTGACCTTCTGTGGTAGATAATTACTGCTCACAGCAAAATTAGTGAAAGACGTCTGCGCATGCTCGTAGTCACGTCTTTGTGCTCTGTAAACTTATGCAAATTTCGCTTTTACGCTTCCCTTCAACAATGGTTTTCACAAAATGTCAGATCAAAACTTAAGGTCAGTTCTTGAAACTTATGGCTAGTATTCATATAATGCCTGCATTAAGGCAATATATTTGTCTCACAAAAGTATACAAGAGAAATTAAGGTATACACCGGAAATTCATTTCAAGCTAAAACTCGCATATTTCTTTTAAAAAACATCGTAGTATGCACGCATGCGCAAACGTTTTTCTCTAGTGTCGCTCACAGCATTATTAGGTAGAACGAAGTGAACTAGCTGCAAAATACCTAAAAATGCTGGCGCAGAAGTGATGATCCCATCTAATATAATTACTGACAATCAGACCCTCCACAAAACTGCCAAAATCACGTTCATCTTAGCAAATAACATTTCGAACTCAAATACGCATGTGCACAATGCTTGCTGTAGATCCCACACGGCTTGCAGCTCTGCTTTGTTATAACAAGGCAAGTTGTTCGGGTAGTAATTCTTGTCAAAGTCAGCTGGGTTTCGAAAAGGCTCTGAAAAGTATTGAATCTGCTAACTTAGTAGTTTCATTACTAATTATCCTCCTTAACCCGGTTGTCTCCATTTTCAGGCGGTCTCGTTTTAAATTATAGAATTTTCATGATCAGGGAGAATTCGGAACACAGGAAACCCAAGACTGCTTGGATAGACATACTAACGTCTGTTAAAAATGTTGACGGGCACTATATCAAAATTCTATATCAAAATGGGTGGGTGGGTGAGTGAGTGAGTGAGTGAGTGAGTGAGTGAGTGAGTGAGTGAGTGAATGAAAGAATGAATGAATAATACAATCCAGCAGGGGAGGGGGCAGGGAGGGTTCACAGACATAAAACTGACAGGGAATGAGCTTTTATCATGTAATTCCAAAAGTCACAGTACAGAAATATAATTACCATAGCTGGAAAGAGCACGTCAAAATTAGTCAAACTGTGAAGTTTGAATGAAGTTACTTTCAAACTCGCGAAGATATGAATTTTCCGAAATCGAAATTTTGTATGAAAATATTCGCTGGTAGATGCCTACCAGCAAAGGTTTTCTTACAAATTCACACTTTTAAAAAATTCATATTCTCGTGAGTTTTGGATTTACTGATTCCTTCAAACTTCACTGTCATGCTAATTTTAACATGCTCTTTCCAGCTATGGTAATTCTTATTCTGTTTTACGAATTTAAAAATACCTGATAAAAGCTCATTGCGAATGAATATACATGGCCAAACCCCACCAAATCAAAAATGTCACATAAAGGAACGTTTAAAAGCTTCTCACAGTGAGATTTGCTCGTAATGAAGGCAAACTGTCCCAAATCAGTGTGTCTTGGTAAAGTTTGCTATTTTTCCAATAATTCAAACCCTTAAGTCAGATTTTGAAAATTTTAAACTCACCAAAAAGGCTTCATATCTTCCCAGTCTCCCTTTTGACTGTATATCTATACCGTCAGCTATGGGCTTTTAGGAAGTAATGTAATTATTTGCTTCAGCTTGAGATTTTGGTTTACTGATTTGTCAATGGCCCTTTATAGCTGGCGAGTACTTTGTTAGTTCAGCCGATTATTTTAGATGTATTCCCTGGGTATTTTAAATGTTAAAATAAACGAGAAGAAAAGACTGACAAACGTTAAATGCGCAAACAATCTCTCGTCACCTCGATTTGTTATTCGATAGTTTTTGTGAGAAAATCTGTAGAATGGAAGTAAAAAGTCACACATACCTACATAACGCACAGGCAGCCCAAGCTCATTATCTGACAACATAAACAGTTGTAAATACACGTAAATGCATGGAGCCTAAAATACGACTTTTGACGAATGATATTACAGAATACATTAATATAACATTCTATGTAACTTGTAAAGTTGTTATAATTGTAAATAAAGCCTTATTTCACGGTTTTTTTCAAGATCTCCCTCCCCCTACTAAGAAGAGGAAAAGGCTGGAAGCTTCGCTTCGAACGAGCTCCAATCGTCTGCACATTTCGAACTCAAAAAATACCTTTCGCTTGACCAAATAACTCCAACGCTCGTCCTCATCAGCATCGATAATTGTTCTAACCACCCTGTAAACCTCATTCTCCAACGACCACGTCTTACGGAGAAACAAAATTATTTAGTTCGAATCTTCGGTCTCCTGTGAGGCTTGAAGCCCACCTCCACCGCCACTTTCAACACAGGCAGCCCAAGCTCATTATCTAGTAGATCTTTAAAACACGTGAAATAAGGCTTTATTTACAATTATAATAACTCTACAAGGCACATAGAATGTATTCTGTAATTTATTCGCCAAAAGTCGTATTTTAGACCCCATGAATTTACGTGTATTTTAACTGTTTAATGTTGTCAGATAATGAGCTTGGGCTGCCTGTGTTGAAAGTGGCGGTGGAGGTGGGCTTCAAGCCTCACAGGAGACCGAAGATTCGAACTAAATAATTTTGTTTCTCCGTAAGACGTGGTCGTTGGAGAATGAGGTTTACAGGGTGGTTAGAACAATTATTGATGCTGATGAAGACGAGCGTTGGAATTATTTGGTCAAGCGAAAGGTATTTTTTGAGTTCGAAATATGTAGACGATTGGAGCTCGTTCGAAGCGAAGCTTCCAGCCTTTTCCTCTTCTTAGTAGGGGGAGGGAGATCTTGAAAAAAACCGTGAAATAAGGCTTTATTTACAATTATAACAACTTTACAAGTTACATAGAATGTTATATTAATGTATTCTGTAATATCATTCGTCAAAAGTCGTATTTTAGGCTCCATGCATTTACGTGTATTTACAACTGTTTATGTTGTCAGATAATGAGCTTGGGCTGCCTGTGCATAACGTGAGAAGAAAAAGAAAGAAAAACTCGAGGATGGAAGAAAATTAGAGAGAGAAGAAAAAAAAGAGACAGAACAATAACTAAAGATAGAAAGATATATAGAGAAAGAAAGAAAGAGAAAGAGAGGAAGAGAGAGAGAAAGAAAGAAAGAAGGAAAGAAAGAATGAAAGAAAGAATGAAAGAATTTTGATTGATTGTATCAAGTGGTTTCCTTTATATCAATCTCTCAGCAAAGAATAAAATCACAGTCATAAACTCCTCGAGTGAACGAAAAGAACATGAACAGATGAAAATATATGCGCAGTACAGATGAGCAAAACAAGTTTAAAATAAGAAAAATCATGGAAACGACAAAAATTGACATGTATCACTACATTCAAGTAAAATACAATATTTAATTGTGGCATCCACGATCAAAAATTAATTAAAAGAAAAATCAACACTTGAAATCTGAATCAAATAGGAAGTCTAGAAAGTGCAAAACCCAATCAACTAAACAACAATTAGTACAAAATAAAGAAGAATATAAGAGAAGGAAAATATAAATAGAAAATAAACACAGAAGTAACATGAAGGAGAAAGACAGGAAAAACAGAAACTATTTTTACAAAGAAAGAAAGAAAGGCTAAGCAGTCTTTATACAGATTTTGTTTGCAATGATTATCAATTAAAGATCTGAAATTTAAGTTCAAAGATTAGGACTTCAATTCCGTAAACTCTTGTCATTGAATCGAGGGATGTCTGATAGTTTTTGTCACAATTTATCAATAAAGACTTACACCGGAATAGACGCTATTTGTATATTGTCGAAAAAAATTCAAAATTCATAGATGCAAATGTAAACAGAGATTTCTAGCCTTTTAATATGGAATGTGTTAATAGTTTCAATTTAAAATTCGAAAGATATTGTAATTATTCCTCTTCATCAAAAAACAGCCGATTTAGCGAGAAATTGTTCTCTTAGACGCTTGTCTAAGAGAGTAAGAGTAAAGTCAGTTCTTCAATAGGGTGTATCAAGCAATTAATGGTCACAAATTTAGTGGTCATATCATTATTTTCGCTTTACTGAAACTCTTTCCATCATTTCCTTTGAATATTTAGTTTTTGATTTCTTCAAAAAGCTACGTCGAGTACTATTTAGATTATATATTTGTGTTGTAACAACAAATATCTTCTATTTGATCCTTTTCCTCTCGTTTTCATTAAAGCTTCGCCAATTACAAATTGCCATATATCAAAGCTTTTAAAAAGTGCAATTGTTTTCATGAAGGTTTACCAATATCGGCTTTCATTCACATATGATCAGCTCTCAAATTCTTCTAATCTTCTGTTCTTCAGTGGTGTTGAGATCGATTCCCCAGTTTGAAGACTTTTTATCACTGTTATTTGTTTATTCGTACTAAATTGTCCACTTTACTTATTTTTACTTCCTTCGTAAAAAATGTTGAGAATGGCCTAGAAATATTTAGAAAATATTGCATAATTTTGACAAAATGTACATGTAATTAGTATATTTATCAGTACACAAAGTTTTAGTTTCGTTATAAAGCGTAACATTGAAAATGTGTAAGTTCACTTTCAAAATTATCACTTCTTGTGCTGTAGAACTAAGGAGTTCACTGACAATTATTTTCGTTCAAACCTCTTTATTATCACTTTAAAATACGACTGGCATGTGATCTGTAGACCTTTCATTCAAGACAGTAGTTTTACTTAATCTGTAAGACTTTGTCAATAGCCTATGAAAGCCAGTGACAAACGAAAATAAATTTGTTTATTGATATCTAAGTTTTCATAGGCCAGGAAAGTGATCCCAATCAATCAGTTTTCTTTCTCAGACTATTTCGGTAGAAGAACTGAATCATAACCTTCAAGTAGAAGAGTGTTAAAACTATTTTGATATATATATTAGCAGAATTAAGTAAAAAGGTAAGAGATAAGAGTGCTAATGATCTGTTGTACGGCTAAGCTTTTCTAATCACAGAAATGTTAAACTACGTAGCTGAATGCTCATTGTTTGTGTCTTTAGACTAGGATTAGCAATAACTACAACGTATAGGGTGACCAGGTTTCCTTGAAAACCTTTCTTTATATCATGAATTGAAAACATACGCTTTATACTGATTTGAGTGATTTAAAAAAGTCAACAGTAATGAATAACAGAATATCCCAACCTTAAGACCCTAATTCCTCTTACGATTCAACGAGTACTCGCCTTTGTTGGACGTGCGAAATTTTTGATTTCACAGCAGAAATTATAATGTATTCCTAAGAAAAAGAAGAGTGTTAACAAATAATTATATCTTGAACGAAAATTCTTACTAAAATTTATTTTTGATATACCAAAGCGAAAGGCTAGTCACTATTTCAAGAGATTAAGATGTAGTTTCTTTTCTAGTTTCATATTCATGCATTGTTTTTACAAAATTAGAAATTTAAACATCCCTTGTCTATATTAAAAAGGTTTTCTTCTTTTTGTGTGTAGATACTTCATTAAAAAAGCAAAGTTTAATTAGAATTTCTCTATTCTTATTCTGTCGTTACAGCTGGTTGAGATGTATTATTGACTCTTGGCAGGATTGAAGATTTAAAAGGCACTGGAAAAACAACTCGTCTGGAACAATAGCGATATTGTACTTGATGCCTGATTGAGAGGTGGCATAGCATTCTTATTGTAATATCAGTTTAATTAGCAAACTTTGCTTAAAAACAGCTTTTCAAAGCAAAAGTAATCAGAACGTTCACGGACAGCAGCAAGGCAATTGTAGACGCATCTTAAGACTAAATCTTACTACCAAGTTGGTCGCTTGTTGAAACGAGTGTAGAATGGAAAACAATACAAGCATCATTGATAATGCTACCAATACCCATCCACAACTACATGGCTATGACCACACGTTCTTGGTTTACGATGTTCTTCTCGGAGTCTTGAGTGTTTTCATAGTTCTTATCAACGTGCTCGTTCTAAGCGTCTTTATTTACAAGCCTCAAATCAGAACAAAAACGAACTGCCTGCTTGCTAGCCTTGCAGCAAGTGACATGTTGATGGGTTTGTTTGGCATTCCTATGTACATTGGTGGAGTCATGACCAATCTATCATGGTTATACATTACTTCTAGCATAGTCTACAGGTTTATTGCTGTGTCTACGATGTTCCACATCCTTGCCGTTACAGTAGAAAGATACATCTTTATCATTTACCCTCTAAAATATGTCAATGTGGTCAAGCGCAAACGTCTTTGTGGTATCATTGCTTTCATCTGGATGTTCTCGTCATTTATTGCACTCATTCAGCTAGCTTGGATCGATGTCAATAATTACTGGGCAGATAATCCAAAGAAAAGAACCGGGGGAACAATCTACCATATTTTTGGTGTCACAGTCTGCTTCTTATGCCCCTTTCTCATCATGGCTTTTATATATGGACAAATGTTTGCTGTTATCCATAGACAAGTTTCCGACATTAGAAGACAGCACATCGCCACAGAATCTCAAAACTTCAATCCCATCTATGCAGAACTCCGTGCCATCTCTGTATTTGCCGCTATGCTTGCTATCTTTGGATTTTGCTGGGTTACATGGTACATCTCAGTATTTGATGTGTACTTCAATCAGGTGTTGTCTTTGAACATCTCAGAAGTAGGATACATGGTCATTGACTATTTGAGATTCTGTACATCTTTTGTAAACCCATTACTGTACATTTATATCAAGAAAGACTTTAGAAATGCTTTCACAGCAATGTGCAGATGCCGAAGACTTTTCCCTGGCCGTGGAAGTTCTCGAAGTCAAGGCTTTGATACCCAGTATACAACATGTACATATGAAGACACCAAATGCTAAATAACATAATCACGGTACCTAGATACAGTCAACGCTCGCCTTGCGGACATATCCCACTATTACGGACTCCCGCTATTTCGGGATTGTGGACATTTCATGTGGTCTTATATTTTTGTTTTACTCTAGTTAGATTGGATAGCTTGGACAACTGTATGTATTTCAATTAGTATGTACAGCATTTTAACCTATAGTGTGTGATTGTATCAAAGTAAATATTCACTACAGTTGAGAAGAAACTGGAAAAATGCGAAGAGTTTGGCAGCATACGTTTTCGGTGACACAACCAAGAAAGGACTACATCCACCCGGATGATCATATTACAAATATTGTTACTTCGACAAATATTGTTACTTCGATAAACACAACCAAGAAAATTAGGCCGTTTCGTCATACCATTCTATTCACATCTAAATCGAAATTAGGCGAAATTTTCACATGCTATTCTTATATATATATTATATTATATTGTATTTAACATACCATATTTAGGAATAATTTTAATTACGACTTAGGATTTTTTTATGATTTCCTGATTACAGACCCAAATGTTGGTCCCAAGGTTGTCTATAACGAACCATTGTTGTAACATAATCGTTTAATCCGTGTGAAGACGCTCATTGTAAAAACAATTGTGCCTAGAACTGAAGACACTAAATCTTGAATACCAACGAACTGCTTGCGTGTTGTCATAGATTCAATCGTGTGAGTCCCCGAAAATGTTCAACATATGAGCACGAAAAATGATTATTAAAAATGTATACAAATTTGTGATTTTTCTCGTCAATTTTCTTGGTACTGCAGGTAATAACAACAAAGGTGATACAATTTAGTGTCTTCCATTTTACAAGACTATTCTCCTTCATTAAGGTGACCGGCTTCTAGTTTGAGCAGCGCTTTCAGTTCAATCGTGTTTCCATGGTAACCGCGTAGAGCAGCTGACACTGTATTTTAGTGTACTGATAAAACAATTCTAAATGTTCTAGTAGATACAATCATCATAAATAATGAACTCGTTAAACTTAGAAAAAATCCCTTGAAACCGCTTACTTGTCTATTTATTTACAAGGTGTCTCAAAAGTATTTGATTTTTTCATTGTTTTATTTTGGCTAATGGGATAGCATTTCTGGATATTTCATTAGAAAATCTTCTTTAATGGCCCTAGAAGATAGACATTATTCATTTGCATTTTAATATCTCAATACGGGCTCTTCTCAAATATGCGCATTTTTGTGTACCACATTAGTTTACTAATAGCAGTTTTGAATTTCTAGAACTTTCTGTTCAATAATTTTCAAAATATAACGAAAACAAACCACTTCAGTTACAAGCCAAAAGATCTACAATGAGACTTCTTGGAATGTTTGTCAAAGTGAACGCGAAACCACTTGAAAAGAAACGAATACTAGAGTGGTTTTCCTTTGCCCGTGAAAGATTAGGCTAACTAATAGTTAGTAGTAGACCCTAACCCCATTGTTTTCTTTTATTATCAATTACTACAAACTAAAATACAGTTGAATCCCGATAAGTCGAACCATCGCTAACTCGAAGGGATTTCGTTTCCCTTCAGGTCGTTTTCTATGTAATTTTACCCTCGATAACTCGAACCTTTTTACATTTCCCTTGGAGGGTCGAGTTATCGGGATTCAACTGTCATTTTTCTTTCACAAGCAAAGGAAAATCACTCCAAGGAAGCACACAAAACCGTGCCCTTTTTTCATCACTCCAAGAGTTAACATATTTGTTCCCATTGTTGAGTAATGTAATAAAAACTGAGAAAGACACGCAGGTTGCTGAATTTATAAACAACTTGTAAGAAATCTTATACGAACATGATTGCATAGCGGAAACTGAAAAAGAGAGAAAAGAAATCAAAATTGTAACTAAGAATATGGTTGAGCCAAAGTCAAAGAAAACATTAAATAGGCAACAAGTAAGTCTTCTCTAGCTGTGATTATTAACAACAAAAATAATGCATTTGTATCTGAAATCTAGCTGAAGCTAGTCATTCATCCTGCAAGCCAACATGATTATTAAGGTATCTTTATTCATAACACTTGTTGTATACAATTGCTTAGTAGACGAGGAGAGATCTCCTACGGGCATAGAGTGCACAAGGAAAAGTCTTGGTTATAAATGGACCTCTTCTTGCTACCGTAACAACAACAAAAAACAAACGTAAGTGCTTGATAAAATGTATCGGAAACACGGACTGTTTGTTTGTGAACACACTTTGGATGGGTCGTCATACCAGTGTGAGCTTCTATTGGGCTGGAACAGGCTTTCGCAAATACCTTGTACCAAGAACCATTTCTTGGTACATCCAACTTGTGGTACATAACTAATAACCGTTTCAAAATGTTTGTTGTGCACACGGCACAGAAACGAATCATATTTAAAACTAAAAATAGAAAGTGGAGTACAACTCAATAACTACGTCTGACAGTGAGAACTTCTAACTACCAATATTTCAAGCGATCAGTTTTGATAATTTAGGACCTAAATCTGTTCCTTTTCTATGTTAGTCTATCTCATACCAAAAAGTCTTCTTTTGGCATGTAAAACATATAATAGTCTAAACGTCGTTTTTCGTGCTTTGGAAAACGTTCAACCACAAAACGTGCCTCACAACCATACTTTGTAAAAGAACAATTAACTGCAATTCCCCAAAAAATGACCTGATTGAAGAGGTTCACTTTTTACCAAGTAATAATTCGCATTTTACAAGCTAATAAACGCTCGCTTTTATTGCGTAGATAAAAATTTAATTTATCGATAAAACTGAATGAAATTACATTAGAACTAGCTTATGAAAGCTATTATAGAAAAAGATGTTTCAAAGTACGAAAAGCAATATTTCACGTTACTCAGTTTACGGCTACTATTTTGGATAAAGATTGTCAAAAAAAAGTCAAAAAACAAACAAACAAAACACACACACAATAAAACTCAGTACCCTGGAGAAAACGTTAATGTCAATTTAGCTTGTTGGTAAAACTTCATGATAAATTGTAGTTATTCGGGAAAAAATGTCTTTTCGTAATGTCGTTCACCTATAACCACCATTTGTTTTCCATTCTAATATGTTGTATCCAGTTATTTTATGATAAAATGTTTGTGTTGCTATTGATGGCCAGGTGTTCCTTCTCACATATAAAAATAGACTGCGCTATCGTAACAATAGTATTTGACTGTGCGACGCGCGCTACTGCGGCTAACTTATTTACTAGTTAGCCAATCAGAGAGCGGTAATTTATTTTGATTCACAATCTCAAGTGAGAAGTTCTTCAATTTTCACGTTTTTCGAACTTTGTCTTGTCATAACGATAATAAAAAAACCTTATAAGCAAAGTGTATACGAAACCCCCCAGGAGGGCTAGATTTGAAGAGACGCAGCAAATAATTGGTATCAACAGGCTTCTATACGCTTTGTTCATAACTTGTAAAGAAGTTTATTGGATGGCCACGGGTGGACGCGTCCCACAGTAAATAAAAGTTAGATTAGGCTGTGCAATGAAGTCTCCTCCATTTTGAAAAGGGTTAGCTTGTAAGCCATTGAACCAAGAATGGGCTCAAATTCAATATTCAAAACCTGCGAGGACCCTTTTCGGTAGATATAGTAGATATAAAACAGGTAGAGTAAATAAGAATCCAGCTGATTTTTATATTTACAAGGATATCGTACACTATCTCATTTTAAAATTATTTTTCTATGATCATTGGTATTATTATTGTTAATACAAGTTCCTTCGCAGTAAGAAACGTCAAAATTTTACGATACTGAAGAAAGACGGTACCAGTACTATACTCAGCGTCCCGGTTCTTTGTAAAAAACATGGAATCAACCAATCATTCTCACGAGTACCCGATAATATCCCGCGGGTCATCGGTACTGTGAGAGACGTGTTGACATTTTACTTGTAACTTTTGTACAGCGACTCTACAGAGAACACAAACGTTTTACTTTACTACAACATTACAACCACTTTGCGGGTTCCTGTATATAACACAGGAACCCCATAATTGGGGTGAGAGAGAAGTCGTTGTTGTTATGCATGTGATTTTTTTTCTCTCTCTTTCTTTTCGCATTAACGGCGTGTATTCGCCATTTTGAAAAAAAGGTTAAAATGACGAGAAAAGAATTGAAATCACGTCTGATTTGACGCATGGAAACCATTGCTTATCATGTACATCCAGCCCTGAGTTGTTCTCGCCACATTTTGACGTCATCTGTGCATTATTAGAGGACAGTTGCACGATAACAGTGCAATCCAATAGTTAACTTACTTGGTAATGTTTTTACAGTACAACAAAGTTAAAGAATTCAGCTTTTTACATCCTTTCCTTAGATAGCGTAATGCCTTATCCCTGCAATGAAAAATATCAAGCTGATGACAAAAAAGTATGAATTATAAGATAAGTCTCTCTAGCAGAACGTTGGGCAATGTATTATTGGTCTTCATTGAATACTTACGAAACTCGAACACAGCCAGAAAGATCCAAGGCTTCCAAATAATGACAAACACCAGATAGATATTGTAGACTTGAATCGGTAAACTAGATAAGAGCAACAAAAGTATTACTTCTCTTCTATCAGCTATATAAGGTACAAAGTACACTGCTTACCAGTGTGCATCCTGCTATGTTAAGATTTCTTAACAGACGACAGCAAAAAGCAAGGTTCTTGATAGCGTTGTCTGTAAGACGCTAAATAAAACAAGCTTTGAATGAGTACCAAGCGTGTACACAGACCAAGAAATAAAAAGAAACAATAAAAGCAAAGAACAAAAGAAGGCAGAGTGTGTGGACAGGAACCAACGAAGAAAGTGAATAAACAATCATTAAAACACATAGAAAATACACCTATTTCAAAAAACGTGATGTGAGATGCTTAACTATTGCTAAACCTACAGTGCAATGTGAGATGAGACGCTGAACTACTGCTAAACTTACAGTGCAATGTGAGATGTCAGACGTTTAACTACTGCTAAACTTACAGTGCAATGTGAGATGTCAGACGTTTAACTACTGCTAAACTTACAGTGCAATGTGAGATGTCAGACGCTTAACTACTGCTAAACTTACAGTGCAATGTGAGCTGTCAGACGCTGAACTACTGCTAAACTTACAGTGCAATGTGAGATGTCAGACTCTGAACTACTGCTAAACTTACAGTGCAATGTAAGATGTCAAAAGCTTACTGCTAAACTTACAGTGCAATGTGAGCTGTCAGACGCTGAACTACTGCTAAACTTACAGTGCAATGTGAGATGTCAGACGTTTAACTACTGCTAAACTTACAGTGCAATGTGAGATGTCAGACGTTTAACTACTGCTAAACTTACAGTGCAATGTAAGATGTCAGACGCTTAACTACTGCTAAACTTACAGTGCAATGTGAGATGTCAGACTCTGAACTACTGCTAAACTTACAGTGCAATGTAAGATGTCAGACGCTGAACTACTGCTAAACTTACAGTGCAATGTAAAATGTCAGACGTTTAACTACTGCTAAACTTACAGTGCAATGTGAGATGTCAGACGCTTAACTACTGCTAAACTTACAGTGCAATGTGAGATGTCAGACGTTTAACTACTGCTAAACTTACAGTGCAATGTAAGATGTCAGACGTTTAACTACTGCTAAACTTACAGTGCAATGTAAGATGTCAGACGCTTAACTACTGCTAAACTTACAGTGCAATGTGAGATGTCAGACGTTTAACTACTGCTAAACTTACAGTGCAATGTAAGATGTCAGACGTTTAACTACTGCTAAACTTACAGTGCAATGTAAGATGTCAGACGTTTAACTACTGCTAAACTTACAGTGCAATGTAAGATGTCAGACGCTTAACTACTGCTAAACTTACAGTGCAATGTGAGATGTGAGACGTTTAACTACTACTAAACTTACAGTGCAATGTGAGATGTCTAGATTCTCAAGCACTCGACATTGTTGGCACATTTTCTAAAATAAAAATAATTCACATTAAACGCATAATAGTTAGTATAGTAGTAGACTCGAAATCTATTGTTTACTTTTGTTCTTTATCAACCAGCACAAACTAAATAGTCATACTTCTTTCATGGATTGAATAAAATCACTCTAGGATTCTAGCTCACTAATATTGTTACATTCACACAGAATATCAAACACGAAACAGACTAGGGCCCTAGACTCGCTGTAGAGACACGAGCGGGTCCATTCTTGTTTACTTCGTAGAGGACCGAATTCTCAGTTTGAAAGGTACTTTTTTCTATGCAACAAGAGTCAACAATTCAACATGAACTGCTATGTCAGCACTAATATCTTTGTTCAAAGTCAATTACTTTGTTACATTAATAAAATATCTAGTAATATTACTAATACCTGTAGTCCTAGGTCAGTTATTTTGTTACATTCAGACAATATAATGTCTCTAAACTGTGGATTATTGCCCAAAGCAGCCACGCCCGTATCTTGTAAGTTACAGCCAGACAGATCCAGTGAGATCAAAGAGGGTAGGGTACCAAGTAGCTCAACTCCAGCATCGGTCACGTGCTCACAGTAACAGAAACTAGCGTATACCAGTGCATGACACCTAAATAGAATTATTGTAACCAAAATATGATAACCTGCGTCACATCCGGTTATAACTGTTGGTTAGTCCGTATGGGTAAATGAGACGAATCGTGTTCTAACTTAATTTAAAAAGTTCGTGATCGTATTAAAGAACGTTTGCCATTGGGTATTTCCGCAGAAAGTTACAACGTCATTTTGGCGCGAAAGAACATCGAATAAGAAACACCGGCGTTATAATGACGTTGACGATTTAGCCAATCACAAGCGTCTTTTCAAAACCAGAAAGACCAATGGGCGGTTCCAGAACATGATTCGTTACGCAGACGGATGGGACGTGACGCTGGTTAAAATATGATAGCTGGTATTACAGTGTAACATATCGCCCTAACAAATGCTGAACTTAAGAATCCCAAAAGACAAGTTCCTTGACTAACCTTTGTGCTATTCTAAGCAGGGTCACGTCACTGACTCGTACACAGTTGGTTAGGTTTAGTTCTTTAATCTTTGATCCAGACGGCCCTTCTACCACTTGACGAACACCTGTATCTTGAATCCTAAATGAGGAGTTTTTAAATAATGAAGATACTTGTTACGTATGTAATGTACACTCAAAACCAATCATGGCCAACATGGCCGAAAGCTTGTTAATTAAAAGATAAAAAAAAATCACGCAGATGACACAATTATCTTCATTATTTAACACATTCCTGCGTACAAAGTCGTTTTGAGTATAGTTTTTAATGCAAACAAATGTACACTAAAAACTAAACATATGATATTTTCATCTCTTCTCGATAAAGAGACATAATTACAGAATAAAGTGGGATTCTCGATTCTTGTTGACCTTCATTACAGCATTATATTCTATAGCATTATATTCTATAGCATTATATTCTATAGCATCATGCATCTCAATAGTAGCAAACGACAAATAAAATTCTGTCGTAAGTTTTTATTTTATGTGGCTAAATGAATTTAGGCAAAGTCAAAGTCGAGGCTGCTGGTCAGAGTTTTGCTGCTGCTGCGGGGTGCCTTCCCCCATGCTACAGGGCCATTCCATGTGCTTTTTACATCCAAACGAGCTTGCCCTACCTTACACAGTCAGCAACGTTCATAACGTTCAAGTGCTTACACGAAGCCAAGGCCTTGAGTGATAAATCAGTAAGACGTGGACAATCCACCAAGTACACATGGTCAAGTAATGGACAACTTTTTGCAAGTATTTTAATCGAGGCATCAGTGATACGATTATTACCTGAGAGAATAAGCATATCAAACATCAATAACGCGCGGTGATTCACAAAACACTTTGTCCAGAAACTCGCAAGGTAATTTGATTGGCATGATCTCAAGAGATGAGGGATTAGCATAGACCACAACAGGGAAGTGCAAATGGCTCCAAAGTTCCAAAACTGTAAAGGGTTATTTTGGACAATTTGGGACACTAAAAATTGGTGTATACCCTTTGTTGTGTATTTTTCACAGTTGAAGTGTGTCACTGGACTCCTTCCGATTTTTAACGCGAAAATACTTTGACGTTCATCTCATGGAATAGTAAATGCTCAGATTTCTTCCGAAGAGAAATCTAAGTTGGGCGCCTAGCATTACGTTTTCTTCGCTCCACCTACGAATTTCTATCACAAAGCCCTGGATATGGCACCTCCACATGGGATAATCTACCACTGCATTAGAGAAGTTTTCATGAAACGTACTGCACCATGTCGTGACTGTGTCAGATACTGTTCCCATTGAATTTACGTAAACATTTCGTGCACAAGAACCTGTAAACTTGCCTGTCAAATCATAGAAATTAACGCCCACTCCGAGAAAAAAAACCGTATATCGGGTAAGTTATCGGGTCTTACGAGAAACGGTCAACTGGACGCACAGGCACGTTGGACATTGTTACTGATTGGTTGGGTTATAGTTATACAAACCACAACAGTTTACAACAATTACAACTGTAACAGACATAACAAACACGGTTACTATGAACACTTTAGTTGCCATGCCATTTAATCCAGTGTTTGTCCACACACTTTCAGACAATCGGCTATTTGTGGTTTGATGTTTTATTTTTATAATTTACCTTCTATTCGAATCTTATGAAGTCGTCTGCACACAGCCAGGCATTTGAACGCAACATCTGACAAAAATGAAGAGTTCAGGATAGACACTGTCCTTAGAGTACGACAATCTGCGGTAAAAGCCTGAAACAAATGGACATGGAAATACGTCCATAAAATGTGCATGCGATTTTTGTGTATACACTAACAAAAGTCTTTAAAACATAACGTTGTTTAACACATTCTGTTTTGATACGATGTAGTTGTCTTTAATATATCTCTTGGCAGAAGAACAGAACCAAGAGTCTGAGACTCGTCTTTATAAAAACTGAATTGCAAATATTGCCCTGCATCTTTAGAACATGAATTCGGCGCGCGCTGGTACCGTATTAGCGAGCGCATGGTAAATACTTAAATTCTCAGCGTACGAGAGAGTGGCTGCTGGTTTATTGCGGGACAAATCATCACATCACGTGATGACGTGCGTGTCTCAGTCTTCTGGTCTCATGGTCTTTCATGTTGTTAGTTATAAAGTCATGAGCGTTACCTTGATACACTCATCTCTCAGGTTTGGTAAATCATTTAGAATAATTGTATTAAGATTAGAACATCCCATCGCTATGGACTTGTATCCTTCCTCTGTAATCTACAACGTAAGTCAGTGTAACTACATTGTAAGTTGGTTAGTACGCGGCTTCCCAGTAAGTCACACTTGTTTCGACTTGTTTCCATTCTGTGTGGCTTTAATTAGCTTTGAATACCCTTAAAACGGAGCACTGATGGAAAGGGGGGGGGGGGGGGGGGGGAGTATAGAGCGCACCGTTGGCTTCCTTGGAGATCAACTTAGTAGTGAAGGAAGTAGCGAATTAAAGAGCTGATTGACACACCCCTACCACACCCTAGTATACCCCTATCACACCCTTCTTTTCCCCATACCCTCTACCAATTTTGGTTCTTAAAATGTTTATATCGTGTTGGTACTAACCTGGCCACATCCTGAAATATCCAAGTATATAACCTTATGACAGCCTTTACCATTAGCCATGTAACTGAGACCTTTATTAGTGAACTTAGTACAGTAAGCAAGACTAAGATATTGCATGTTGGTACAGTATCTGCAAACAATAATAAACAGTTATAGAAATGCAAGCGGTTTCATGTTTATTCAAGTATTAGCACAATGAAAAGGAAAAATATCTTAGCTCAATACTTAAACGGTCAGGAATCATCCGTTGATTTCCTCTCTCCAGTACAACACTACACCATCTTTTTTTCTAAATATCCTATGTTAGCACATAAAAAGCTCATAAAGCTGCAATTTAGTACGCACGCGTGAAATCTGCCGTTTGCTGGTTTTACGATCGAAGTAAAGTGAAATTGTAGACTGTAAAAGTAAATTCAAGTAAACTGGTTGAAACCGTTTGTTTTTGCTCTTGTAACAAACATTTAGACACGAAAAAAGGATTTGTGGAAAATAAGATACCTACCTTGCAAGATATCTCAGTGTAGAATCTGATATTTGACATTTTGATAGGTTAAGATACAACAGACTTGAGCAGCCTAAAGCAATGTCTTTCATTACTTCATCCTGAAGAAAACAAAAAATATTCAATCAATTCTACAAGTTTTTCTTTTTCCAGTTATTGCTACACACTTGCCCAACCAAAAAACGGTATCGCAACTTAGTTGTGCACTAGAGGATTGGACACACTTTTTTAATGAATATTCAGCGCCCAAAGATGTCGCAAAGGTGGACACACGGTGCAACTGTGTAGTACACAACTGTCGTAAAGGTGGACACACGGTGCAACTGTGTAGTACACAAGTTTGCAAGAAAAGTTGTATTGTTTGTGTGAGTCTTAAAGAGCTAGTGCAACAAAAAGTCTACTCGGAAGTTTAATTCTGTTTCTTCAGCTGTCTTGAAAACTAGCCATGAATAAATTTAAATAAATAAATAAATAAATAAATAAATAAATAAATGAGTGAGTGAGTGAGTGAGTGAGTGAGTGAGTGAGTGAGTGAGTGAGTGAGTGAGTGAGTGAGTGAGTGAGTGAGTGAGTGAGTGAGTGAGTGAGTGAGTGAGTGAGTGAGTGAGTGAGTAAATAAATAAATTTGGTGTAGCTCATCACCTTCCTTGCAACACAAGGGCTGAATTGCGAAGGGCGCAGCTCAACATGATCGAGTCGAAGGTATCACAAGAGCGCTTTCACTACCAGTTACACATTTACATACACACACGTAGCAACCACCATACGACCCATGTCTGATCACGGAGCACAGCTTAGATCGAAACTAGTTCGTTTTTACTGAGGGAGGAAAAATAACCCTCGAAGCAAGGGAGAAAACGAACGGGGGAGAGAATCCAGGACGCACGAAATCGGGCCGACGGCTGAAAGCCGAGCCTATGTGATGCACCGACCGGGAATCGAACCCTGGACCAGGTGACAGACTGGCGCTCTCACCCTTACATAATGCGTGAAACCATACATACCGTTACTCCTTGGACTTCTGATAAATTGAGGTCTTGTAAATTTCTACATTGTCCTACAACATTAACGGGTATATGAACATGAGTAATAGCTACATCCATTGTTTTTGGCCCAAGCTGAAAGCAATGGATTGAACAGGAAGGTGTCCACCTGCAAAGGCTATAATTGAAGAAATGGGCATCCTGTTGCAAGCTAGGAATTTGAAAAGCGATCTTTGTTACATTCTTCCCTCTTGACTTCCCTTACCACAGGAAACCCACAGAACTAAGGTGTAGTAGGTGTTACTTACCGATTATCTTAAGACTGTCTCGGGTTACGTTATAACAACCTCGTAGGTTTAGATGACCAAGAAATGGTCTACATTTATGAATCAGTTTAGATGTTACTTTATTGGTGGCCCTGCGAAAACATAAATTTGTTTGTAATGCCAAGACAGCGGCAGACAGCCAGTCAGCCAGCCAGACTGACAGACAGAGATTCAAAGGTCATTAACGCTAATGATATGTACAAAGAGAGTGTTCACTGTTGTTTCGAGAAAGAAATGCTACGATACCTGTGTTTGACTTGCGACATATCAACCTAGAAATAGAGAAAACTTTAGTTATGTAGGGAAGGCTACAAGTCTATTTGCTTTTAGCTATTTAGTGTTACCCTCATTAAATTACATGTAGTGAGATTCGCAATTGTAGTTTCTAGGCAAAAACGTAATAAAGTTTCTAGCGAGTTAACTTAGTCAGTCATGTAGCGATCACTTTTGGATGCATTTATAGAAATTAAGCTCCAGTCCAGTCCTTCCTAGTGCCAGGAAGATCTTTCAAAGACCAGTTAGGTAACCTCTTTATTGTAGATAGCTTGCGTTGTTGGCGGTCTGCGGTTTTTGGGCGGAGGAAGAAATGAAAGACCTTTTCTTCGTCCTCCCAAAAACCACAGACCGTCAGCAACGCAGGCTATATTGTAGAAGGCTAAAGCCCTACCTTACTCCATAAAATGTTAGCTTGAACCAACATTTTCCAACTACGACAAACCCTTGAACATCGACCAAGATCACCAACACTTAAGAAATGGAAGATCTGAAACAGTGTGCACGTAGCTTCATTTGAAATTGAATTTACCATGGTTGTTTTTCAAAGATAAGGGGACTACAGTCATGTAGTGGTACAAGCGATGTTCTATCGTATCTAGGGAAAGTTACTGTCTTTAGTAAAACTTGTAAACTACAATTTAGCCACTGAAAGCAATGACTGTAAATAAAGAGCCCAACCAACGAAGCAACCTTCTTGCAATATTACACGTATGCACAAGACGGCTTTGTGCGAGACTGTGAAATCTGTTCTCCTGCAACACCATAAGCAAAACTAATTGTAATGACGCAATCAAGTCACAAAAGCGGATCGAACATTATCCTTCAGGCAGGGGTGCAGCATTTAAGGATCCAAAAGCCTTTGAATGGATCCAGATTGTCGAAAGGAAAAGTGACCAAAGTCAATTCACATGTTTATATAAGCACACTACACAGGGGATGATTTAGGGTTAGGCCGACGGGGCCGCCACCACCTCCCATTTATCATGCTGATTTATCAGAATGCTAAATTACAGCGAATTTTCATTTATTTTGCATTTTCCTGCGAATGTCGTTAAGTGATATGTTTTCTTTCAACCTGGCAAAATAAAGAATCTGGATACTGGGAAAGTATACAAGGAATTTAAGGCCGTCTCAGGACGATGTTTTCAGGCCAACCCTTTCTTTGATTCCTGGATCCGCCCTTGCTATATCCCTGCATGGTGTGGCCTCGTGTACCCTTGCTATATCCCTGCATGGTGTGGCCTGGTGTACCCTTACTATATCCCTGCATGGTGTGGCCTGGTGTACCCTTACTATATCCCTGCATGGTGTGGCCTGGTGTACCCTTGCTATATCCCTGCATGGTGTGGCCTGGTGTGCCCTTGCTATATCCCTGCATGGTGTGGCCTGGTGTGCCCTTGCTATATCCCTGCATGGTGTGGCCTGGTGTGCCCTTGCTATATCCCTGCATGGTGTGGCCTGGTGTACCCTTGCTATATCCCTGCATGGTGTGGCCTGGTGTACCCTTGCTATATCCCTGCATGGTGTGGCCTGGTGTACCCTTACTATATCCCTGCATGGTGTGGCCTGGTGTACCCTTGCTATATCCCTGCATGGTGTGGCCTGGTGTGCCCTTGCTATATCCCTGCATGGTGTGGCCTGGTTAGACTGATTCCATAAGTCGGTCCCAGTTCGCTCTCTGACGATTTTTTTTTTCGCTCACGGGTCCGACTTATTTGCAAACATACTCAGAAATGATCCGCATCTCGAAAAAACGAGATAGCCAATGAAATCGTTTGTTATGCCATTCAAAACATTTTGACCAATCACATACTATGTCTTATTATACCGATCTGAAACTTCACTTCCGGTAAGACGCCATTTTGTTTTTGAAAATGAATTACCAACTAAAACGAAGATAACGTTAAAGCCGTTCCAAAGAAAAGCTATTGAACAAGTTCTAGAGGGGAAAGACGTGTTTGTTTATCTTCCCACAGGATGTGGCAAAACGTTTTGCCTGATCTATTAGATGCAAAGGCCGCCAACGGCAATATTTTTGTATCGCCTTTGACGCCTTGATGAAAGATCAAGTGGACAGTTTTAGGAAGTTACTAGATTCCCGCTGCCTTTGCCGGCTTTACCGGAGAAGGAGAAGACGATTCCACTGTGACACAAGAGGCCAAATTTGGCAAATACAAGGCTAGTAATGATTGTAATATTATCTGACAAAGCCCAGTGGTTTTGGTCATGCCCTCGTGAAACAAGTTCTGCAGTTATAAGCCGTTTATCTCTCTGGAATTACATCGAAGGAGTTTAAAAATATTCTAGGGTGTATTGATGTTGATGAGGCTCATTGTGTAACTTAGTGGTAAGCTTATGTTTTAATAAAATTTGAATGTTCCATGATGTGTGTTGTTATCTTTGCCTAGATTCACGCCGTAAAGATTGTAAACTAACTCTTCATTCTCAGTGCCCACAATTCTTCTTTTTTCTTTCTGAGAACTGCAAACGTCCTCAGCTCGATTCAAAACAAACTTTATAGGAGTACTTTTATGAGAAAACATCGAGTTGTAGAAATAAAGAAACGTTGAAATGACTTGCGAAAAATTATGGAATTTTACTTCCGGCTCATTAGGTATTCAAGAGCCTCGTTTTGGTTTGTACAGCAACGGCTGATGAATGAGATAAGTCGGACCCGTGAGCGAAAAAAAAAATCGTCAGAGAGCGAACTGGGACCGACTTATGGAATCAGTCTATGGCCTGGTGTGCCCTTGCTATATCCCTGCATGGTGTGGCCTGGTGTGCCCTTGCTATATCCCTGCATGGTGTGGCCTGGTGTACCCTTGCTATATCCCTGCATGGTGTGGCCTGGTGTGCCCTTGCTACATCTCTGGTTGCATGGGGTGCCACGGTCTGGTTTAATTAGACTAAAACACTCTTTATTCAAAGGATATACATGTTGTAAATCTATGGTATACTTACTCTAAGTGCTACATGTCTTGGTAGTGTTGATATTCCATCTGAACCTTCAGAACCCGTGCACACAAATCCAGCCTCACCAGAGTCGATAATCTCTCCTTTCTCTATTCTCTGTAATTAAATGTATAGCTTTTAACCAGCATTCTAATGCAGTCAAAACATATTTTATAATAACAGGTGCCCATTACAATTGGTATATTACACACACTCTGATTAGAGAAAATTCTTATTAAATTTGATGTCTGCTTGTATCCCCTTTCGTTAAACTTGAAGTGAACACAAGGGATGAACAATACTTGTTTCAAGTAGACTTCTTCAAGAAGTATATGGGAGGACCCCTCCCCCCGGAGGGGGGGGGGGGGGTCCTCCCATATATTTGCTATACGGGTATGTGCCGCTGGATAGGGTATGGTTTTTGGCCCTGCTGTCTTGAACAGGGTATACGTTTTACCCAAAAATTGTCTTAATCAGGATCTATAATATTGACGAGATCCCAAGCCATATACTGTATTAAAACTAAACAAAAAAAGCGCTTCCTCAGCCGTTTTTTGTCTAATCGTATGCAACGGATCGGAATCGAATGACGAGGCTAGGGTCGATTTTCTTCTCTTTTGTCTTGAACAGGGTATGATTTTTTTCACGTTCGAGTGTCTTAAACAGGGTCAGTTTCTAGAACTCCGGCGGCACACCCCTATCCAAAATGGGGTTGAGTACCCCCCCGGGGGGGGGGGGGGGGCGAGAACGTCCACTACGTCCACTTTAAACATTTGAAAACACATCTTTTGCTTCAAAACACATATTGAAAATGTTTAATGTTTACTGCCCATACCTCACAAATGCTGAATTCAAGGTTAAGCAACCTTGAGTGTGCTCAGATATCAAGAAATCAACCATCGTGATGACAGCATTTTAATAATGCACTGGCTATGCTGAAAACGCATTTAAATTTATCTGTTCTGAAGATCGTTTTCAAAAATATGCGCTTTCGGTGCCTAAAACGTGGATTTACTGTGGACTTGAAGCGTAGCAAAAAATAAGCGTTTTCAAATTTATAAGGTTTTATAGGATGGGTGTATCCTCGTCACGCAACGCTCTGATGTATGGTGTGACTACATCGTGAGACAAGACTTCACCGTATTTCTTACCTCAAAATACTCCTTGGTTCTTCTTGCATCAGCGGCAACATTACGCCACGCATTAAACACCAAACGTAAAAGAGAGATGGTGATGACTCGCCGGATTCTCATGCTGATAGCTGGAGAGGTCACACCAAAACAACATGAATAAACAAGCTCTTTCTTTATCTCCATAAAGGAAGAGAGAAAAACAAAGACCGAAAGGCATGAAGACGTTTGTTGCCCCTTGACTACCAGACTCCTTTTCAATTTTTGATTATATATTCAAATTAAAAATTCCTGAAAATACACAGTACAGGGGTAATGATCAAACAATATAGAACTATGCATTTTTTCAACAAAAACGTATATTTAAAGTTGCAGCCTGAGATTTAGCATGACAAATATCTACTTGAAAATGATTCTGGCCAGTATATGGTAAGCAGTTTAAAAACCTCATCAATCATTACTTTATATGTTAAAGTATAAGACCAAAATACTTTATATAACAATTGGTGCTTTGATTGGCTGAGAACCAATAGAAGAATACAGAAATGATATTTAAGATATAGAATGAGTCCATAGTCTTTAGAAGTATTTAGAAGTCCATGCCAATCCACTTTTCAAGTGACTCGTTAAATGATGGATGAAAAATGCATAGAAGTGGTAGGTGAATGTACAAGATTATAAACTTCAAATCAATGTAGCCCTTCTCATTCCGTTTGTACATGTACTGTGTACTGTATGATTAATCTATTTATCTAATTCTGTAGAGTGTTTATCACTACCAGGCCCATTTATGCTACACTGTACCCTGTTCATGTAGATGGATGCAAAAACTGCAAGACAACACAAACCTTCTTGTCTTTCTTTTCGTTTTACTACCCATTCCTGGTAATAGTTAAGACTTAACCACACAAATGCTAACAAACATAAATGTACTATTTTATATGTTTGGGCTCCCTGTGTAAAAGTTGAGTGAAGGAATAAATAATCTTTCAGACGAACCAGATAATGTGAGTCAGTGCTCCTGCTGAGTTGATTTGCTTTCAATTGGTCCTCACACTAGATGGTTGACAGTGGCATTTGCAGGATGATGACGATGATGAATTAGGCTATAATGTATTACAAGTAGACAAGTGTCTCTCTATACTCTTTATATATTCATGGATTTATGGATTAAAGGATACAATCCACTTTTGCTGGGTAACTCTAAGTACTCTA
Source organism: Telmatactis stephensoni (assembly GCA_029948255.1). Classification (NCBI taxonomy): domain Eukaryota; kingdom Metazoa; phylum Cnidaria; class Anthozoa; order Actiniaria; family Isophelliidae; genus Telmatactis; species Telmatactis stephensoni. The sequence continues at coordinate 217,520 of JALIZF010001415.1, read as the reverse complement.
AGGCGATGCCAGTTGCGTGCATAAGCTAGTTGTTGAGCTAGTAACAACTTTTTACGCTTCATGTGATAGTGAAATTTCAACCATGCCCTGGAGTGCATTGAGAACGAAAAATAAATAAATAAATAAATACATAAACGATGTTCTGCGTGTCCACTCCTGCAGTGTTTTGTGCAAGTTGCTGGTTTAAGATCAAGTTTTGCTTCTGAAATATTGCATGCAACACTGCAAGGGTGGACACACAGTACACTAACTTGTTGTGCATGATGTTGCATACACACAATTTGTGTGTCCAGGCCTTATATCCATACCACATAAAAACTATTATCATATGACCCATATTCATTCATTCTGTATAAACTTTGCTGGTGTGTTTTGTCATGACCTCAAACCAAGTATTTTCCCATCCTGCCCTCCCACTCAGTCAATACATGATGATTTTATAACCACGGATCTCTCAGGACTACAGTAGTCAGTGTGAAATGTCAGGTGTTTTTGCGTATAAGCATGAACTATGAGATATTCATTTTCTGAATTCCTTTGTTTACAATAATGTAATTCAAGGTACTGGCCACCTCTGATGCAGTCTTTTCCAGTAAAATGCATGTAGTTGATTTACTTTGATGTCCACCATCCACATGTTCAAGGCTGCATGGAAACTAAGTGATTGTTTTGAAAACTATGAGATAGTTTTTTTTATGTGTGTGTGTGTGTGTGTGGCCAAAAAATGAGTTTTCAAGACCTAGGAATACATGTATTTGATTAAAATTTAGACACCCCGACAGTAATACAGCAACACAACCCCTTCTCCCCTCCCAACCACCCACCCACCCCCAGTTTTCTTAAGGAATACCTACATGAGACATGTCTTTCTTAATTTATCATTATACATGATATAAGCCTTTTGGTACATTTCTGGGGTTGGCTGAAAGTAAAAGAGAGTGTACTCAATGGCCATTTAGCTGAAATATATGAAAAAATGCACACAGGCAACAGTAATCTTTACAATAACAACAATTATACACATACTTGAGAATTCTCATCTTCATAAGACCAGAGAAAGTCCAGCTCTTTGGGTCTTATCAGAAATTCTTTTGGAGTAAATCTTTTATCAATGAATGAGTCCCTGGATTATGGTAATTGATTGAAATCAGTAATAATATACATTAATAATAATTAATACTGATTAATAATTTATTATTTATAACTACTGATGTATTGAGCATGTACTGAGAATTATAACAGTTTATTAAATTTAACTTGACTTTTTATCCTTACATTTTATCACATACTGGAAGTTAATGATCAAAATATATTGTTTAAACATGACTCAGTTTATTATTGATAGTTAGAAAGTAATTCGCATTATACATACCATCGAAGGTCTTCGAATACTTCTTCATCTGACAATATAAGATGTAGTTTTTCTAGAATAAATCCTTGAGGGTCTTCGGGGCAGTTGATGGCTAACGCAGTCAAAATGGCCTGAAAATATATGAAATTATGCCACAACTCCTATTAAACTTTACAAATTTGTACTCAAATGATCCGAATCGGATCATTCGTTTGTAAATTAGATAGGTATTAGATTCATCCGCCAGCTCTTTTGCTGTCAATAAGAATCAATTTCCTGGATATTTTAAAAGTTTATAAGCTTAAGGTAATTCCGTAGTTTTGCAGTGCGCATCTCTACTGCGCATAGCATAGTTCAGCCTATTTTGATTTGTTTGATTGTAAAAGATATATATTTGACTTAAAATGATGCAAGCTTTAGTCTTATGAAGTTTTGAACAGTAGACACGCTCTAAGAGGCGCTTTAGTGGTTACTCGCCTCAGTCCTCTTCGGTCACAGGCTGTTTACGACGTCTTGTTTCACACTTTAGCGCGTTGTAGCGCGGAAACGAGCACGGGCACCTATTCTTTTTATTTTTTCAAATCAACGGTAATAAGGTTCTCTATCACATATATAATTATAGTCAAGATTCCATTTCCAGTTTTTTAGATATTTTATAAAACGTACGGTCGGAAGGTGCTTTCACGCTGCTTCAAGGGCACGTACTACTAACCAATTTTACATTATTTCTTGTAGCAAACGCATTTTTACAACAATTTATTTCATCATAATACTAGGCTATTGCCCAAAGAGAGAAAATGAGCTCATATTAGTCAGCTAGCACTGCTCAGATTTAAGAAATTAATTATTTTTGACACGATTTTGATCTTCGAAACTTGAGCCCTCAAGACACAAAAGATGGTGTACTTTAAAGCAATCTAGCGCAAAAACGGCTATGGTGACCCCCATTTTTTATTTCATTTTTGGGATAAGCAACTCAAAAATTATAACTGTGTGAAGTTTTATGAGAATTCTATTTCTAGTTTTATTTCTACGGAATTACCTTAAGCTTACATTTCCTTATCACAGAACTAATAAACTAACCTCAAAAACATCAGGCAATCGATGCTTGAGTAGATATCGACGAAGACCAGGATCACAAGACTTTAGAGAAGTCATGTTTCACAGGATTAAATAATTAATTGAGGATCTAAAGTCATAAAATACAACAAAAAGTCATCTTCCAACTTCATGCTTATCTGGCCGCCATTTTGACAATAACTCGTTACCATGGATACGCAATCTAGGACTTAGTCCTCTCAGGTTTCGACCACAGGTAACACAGGTAGCCCGTGACAATGGTGAATCACAAGCAGAAATTAGTCTTTGGCGTAAGTAGCGAAGTAGAAGAATCTAGTCAGACTGTTCGTACAGTATCCTCACATCGCACGGTGTATTTCTAGACTAACAAAATTGCGTTTCGATTCTTAATCAATAGTGTTTACTACATACGTGATTTGCCGTCATATGTTTCGTAGCTTATACAAAAGAACAAAACGCCGTTTTAATGTGGACAGAAAGACAAAACGTGTTGAAAAGAATGTGTTCAAAATAATATACAGTTAAGCCTTGAGTTGTAGCCGTGATTCGTGAAAAATCACAGCTTTAATCCGGTGATCGACGATTTGTGAAGCAGGTTATTCGTTATCGGTACCCCATTCCCGTCCATCTTTCCCAACCCTTTGTTCCTTCCATTCCCTTTCATGAAAACTATTAGAACCGTTCTTTACGGACACCTTTTTATAACAGACAGATCTCTATGTCCCAACAGGTGAAATTTCCTCGTTGATGAGATAAAACGCACATTGATATCTCCGGCATATATATTACGGACACTTTCAGTTCCTTTTGCCCTTTGGAGTTCGTTATAAAGGGGTTCCACTGTAATACATTCAAAGATTATTAGGAATTATTACCCTACTTACGTTAGTTACGTTATAAAGACTCTTTGTGATACATGCAGTTAAATACTTCTATTGGCTGCTCTGTTGCCATGGTGAACACTGCTATCATGAGATCAATGTCACCATGTGTTCATTATTTAAATATCTTTGTTAAGAAACCTACTGAACAGTCCTGTTATTGATTTGTTTAAATGAAAGAAATCTTGAACGATATGATTGCAGAAAAGTTCTTGCGTAGTTGCACTCACTATTCCTGTTTTTTCAGTATTTCTGTATATTTCGATTCGTAATTAATTCTTCTTCTTCTTCTTCTTCTTCTTCTCAGTTCTTCTTCTTCTTCTTCTTCTTCTTCTTCTTCTTCTTCTTCTCAGTTCTTCTTCTTCTTCTTCTTCTTCTTCTTCTTCTTCTTCTTCTTCTTCTTCTTCTTCTTCTTCAGTCATTATACAACTTTAACTGAATTCAAATCCATTCTCTTTTGAAGTCATCGAAAGTTTTCAACACCTTGACTGCACCTTGACCAGTCAAGACCTCACTCATATCACGGCTTAGTCTCCAGTACAGATTCAATAAAGTCGATATTGTATGGATGGACCGACGTTTATTTGTTGAAACACATTCATGTATTAATTACATAAAAATATATTTTCAAAAAAAAAAGATTACAGTGACAAGGCAAACTTTGAGGAGGTATATAGACCAGGGAAGATTTTTTCCAACCATGTAACCCTAACCAGATATGATCTTTGTTTCAAAAGCGCCACAAATCAATCGAACTAAGGTCATTATTACTGGTTGCTTTTAAAGTAAGGTATAAGCCATTTTAGAGTAAACAATAAATCCACAACACTGCCGTGTAATGAAATGGTTCTAGAATTATTCTAGGAGGTCAGTGCGTTGCCTAAGAAACCGTTGAACGAGGTAGTTTTAATGGCCGATAATTAATGATCATTTACAGCTTCTTCGACAATTACAAAGGCTTAGGAATATATTCAAATTGTTTTTCCCTCTTTTTTCCTGATATATAATCTGGAGTTCATCTATAGATTTACTGTCTGTTTTGTGGACATTCACAGCTTTGATTGACGATACGTGTAGTTTTTTGTTAGATTAGGTATTTATATGTGTACAGAGTTTAATTGAAATGAAAGGGATACTTCGTAATGCTAAAATTACTTCAATTCTCAAAACCCATTGTTTTCAACGATAGAAGCGCCACGCAGACTACGCCTTTGATAATTTCAGTCGATCCTCAAGACTGCGCCTGACTTCCTTCGCATTTTCCAATGCTTGTTATGTAATTACATGTCGAACTACCAGTAGTATCCAATCAATCCAAATTACACAAAAATGGCAAATACTTTCCAAGTTGGAACTAATTACCTTGGTTGTAGCTAATCGACTCGTGAAACGGCTGAGCTTAATCACGTTTGTTGATATTTATTTATCGTCGTTTTTACATGGTTGAATCTTTGCCATTGAAAAATTTAGCTGCATTCAGACTCCTGCTTTTTGTATGCTAATGCACAGTCTTACGTGCGGGCCAAGTTTGCTTTTCGATTTCTTACCGTTTCTTAAATTATCGTTAATTTTAATGAACAAACAATACATTATGAAAAATTGAGTTTATCTCTTGAACGACTTTCAAGACGAACAGTGTTTTCAAATAAAAAATATCACAGTGCAAAACGAGCGGTTTCTTTAAGACTTGTTCTATGGGTTTATTTCATAAAATGAAATGATCAAACAGGGAAAATTTGGTTCCACTAATAGCACATAATAGCAAGTCTTAATAAGGTGACCTAATGCTTAGATTACGATTTGTTAGAAGACTAATTGTGCGGCGTACATTCCCCTGTAAAACAACTTGGTTAACCAGCAACGCCTACTTAAGATAAAAGTCTCTTTAGACTGCTCACTTTCAAACTCAGATTTGTTATCAAGTTACACGAAGCTCAGTATGCAGACTTCAGAACATTATCCTTTTTACTCAACGTATACCACAGCTCCTTGTTATCTGTGCCTGTACGAGCGACATGAGTTGTATAGAAGAACACACTGGTCTCTGCAACCTGAAAGAGCTGAATCACATCTGAAATACCCAGTCAGTTCAATGCTTGGACTGTCACCACATGGAAGCCCACGCCATCCACACATGAGCTACTGGTTACCTCATTCACATCAAGACAGAAGACCTGTGGGAAACATCAACGAGGAAAAAGAAGAGAAGCAAGGTGATGGGAAGTTGGAATCCAAAGGTACTATACACTTGTGTATCTAATAATTTAGGGTTAGAAATAATAATGACTGATGATGATGATATTATAGTGGTTACTTGAAATCCTCGATCTTTTACGTTCAGTTAATAACAGTATTAAGAGAAAATAACCATAGTTTATGTTCAAAAACTTTGATTTGGCATTGACGTCTTGGAACAAGACCACGCATGCATAAACTATTTTCACTTTTTCTCGTTGCATTAAGTAAAACTGCAAGTACTAATTAAACCAGGACTTGAAACGGTACCCTTTGCGCGTTATTCCTTCCTTTGTCCGACTTGTCAAACAGATCGTCTAAGTGGCCATGGCTGGTTTTAACCTGCGATATTTAATTAAACTATCTATTTATATTATAGAATCAACTATCTATTTATATCAACTATCTATTTATATTGTAGAATCAACTATCTATATTTATATTATAGAATCAACTGCGAAAACACCATCAATTGAAAACAGAAGAACAGAAATAAAGAAAAGGAGAAAGAGGACAATTTTCACTTCGGAACAGCTTAGAAAACTGGAAGACGAGTTCGACAAGCACCAATATCTAGTTGGCGTCGAGAGACAGCAACTCGCATCATCTCTGAATCTTTCAGAAACACAAGTGAAAATTTGGTTCCAAAATCGACGAATAAAATGGCGAAAAGACAACCTTCAGCAGTACCCAGATTTTATGGCCGAGTCACTACAAATGCATTCAGAAAGGCCTGGATCGACAGCCGTACTTTATAAATAGTTCCAGGGACAGATAAGAGTGGCCAGTGTAATATTTTGTATAAAGTATATTGTTCAGTAATTACGTATTTAATTAAGAGATTTGGTGCCGACAAACATTTACAGTTATTAGTTCCACGCCTATAATGATAAATGCTGCTCACACTTATACTTGTGTCGCTAGCTAGTGTGAACCAGCAGTGGCGATTTGGTCAATTTGTACATATCAAAATTTAAATTATCTAGTAATAACATTTAACCAATTTTCAAAAGATGAACGAGTTGGTGACATGGATAAATTGTACGAGTATGGTAGCCTGTAGCTAGCAAATGATACGACTTTTACAGTCCTTACACAAACTGACTGGGATGGAAAGTTGATTATAAAACAAATGTATGTGGGGCTCTAGAAACTCGAGCACAAGACGTAATCAGTTATAAGATGAAAATAAAGTACAGTCAGTACTGCGTTATTAGTAAATTAAAGGTATTGTATTCTATGTCTACCAACCAAAAATGAACCTTTTGTATTACTAGAAAACGTTACAGCAACCTAAATCTAAACCAAATTGCGATAGTTTTATAAAGCAAACGTCACTGGTCACTTTCTTGCTCCAATATCTGTCAAGTTTTGTTTCTTGGACACTGACAGGGTGAGTTGGCTACTGAAAAGCTATTATGACTGCTGCAAAATCATCAGATATATTTCCCGCGATAATTATTCCTTCTTATTCATGAGGGGAATACGCCACGGATGCCGTTACTGCAGTCGGAAATCTCCAAGGAGTAAAGAAATCTTTTGTCAGTCTTCCTTCCCATAATCAAAGATGGCTGTAAAAACGTTTTTATTTATGGCTCCTGTAATGGCTGATATACTTTATCTATGACACTTGTATTACAGCCTGTAGTTATATATTTATTTACTCCTCTTTGATAATAAATTAAGAAGGCTATGATAGTCTGGAAACCTCAAGCCGCAACTGTTTCAGTCTTAGTTCAGTCGCGCCACACCCAATCCGCTACGTTAATTGATAACGGTAGACAAACTTATCGATAAGACAGTGTTAAGTGTCAGCGAAACTTATGCGGTCTGGTCAGGACCTAGCCTGGTTTAATTTACTGGGGACAGGGATTCGAAATATTAAGGAAATACAGACCATGGAATTTTAAAGATCAGAACTGAATGGCTCCTTGAGGAGTGACCGACTTTATACATAATCATTAAAAATAACTATGAGTCAATCCTAAGCCTCAGGACTTTTGTTTATGTTTGTTAAAAAACTTTTTCGGAAGGTAAAACATCAGCGATGAGCAGAGCCAAGCTTCTGTTAAATTCTTGATCGTTAAATTACAACTGAACAAATCTTTTTTCCTTTTTTCCTTTAGACTTAGGCCCCGTCCACACGAAGACGATTGTAAACGCAAACGCTAGTAAACGCAAACTTTTTTATGCGTTTAGGCCTTCCGTCCACACGAAGACGATGAAAACGCTCACCGTAAACGCATAAATTCGAAAACGCCTCTCCAAAGTGGATAAATTTGAAAACGACTAAAAAGCGTTTACGTGTGGACACCCGTAAACGCATACTTTCGAAAACGCTGACGTCACAATATAATTCAATACCTGCTTAGTCAAGCGTTTAACATTGTTTTCGAGTTGAAGCGTTTACGTGTGGACGAGTCTAACCGCATAGAAATGTATACGCTTACTAGCATCAAGTTGTTCGTGTGATGCCGCTTTAAACGGCCATCGTTTTCGTGTGGATGCAAATACTTTTATGCGTTTACAAACGTAAACGCATACGTGTGGACGTGGCCTTAGTCCTTAGTTGGATTTCCTGTGGTGGTTGCTCACACAGTTGAAAGAGCGAGCTAGCAGAGCGAGCAAAAAGTCGACCTGTTTTTTTTTTTGTTTTGGGTTTGTTTGTTTGTTTGTTGCTGTGTGTGATTTACAGTGTGTTCCATCCTCGTTCCCAGGTCCTTCTCAGCTTTCCAACGGAAAAATCGAAAAAAAATCGATTTTTCTTGAGAAGGGCCTGGGAACGAGGATGCAGAGATTCCCAAAAATTCCAAAGTAGTGTGTTGGGAATCTTTGAGAATTCCTAGGTAGGAATTCCAAATTATTCCCAAATGTTTGACACCTTGGTACTGACCAATTCCCAAGAATTCATAACCTTTCCAAGACACCTTCAAAAATGCCTTTGAGAATAGTTAGGAATTCCTAAGAGTTCTTAAGAATTCCTAGGATTTCTCAAAAAGCTGGGAATCCATTTCGCGGGGGTGACTGTCCTATAAAAATCATTTTCAATTCCAGCATGCATCTGAACTTTCTCTCTGAACTTTCTCTTCTTTAAAGGCAGTAGACACATGCGGATAATATCCGCCTATTTTTTCTAATGTTTTGGGTTTGTTTGTTTGTTTGTTGCTGTGTGTGATTTACAGTGTGTTCTGACTAAAACTGGACGTGACGAGTCTTCATTTGGTTGTGCTCTTACGTATTTCCGGTCACAGCCGATACCGGAAGTTGTCAAAAGTACAGCCTATCAAGAAGTCTGAGATCCATTCATCATGGCGGAACTTAGTGAATGTGGTTTGTTGAATGGGTGTGTGATTATATGTTATCACACACAAAGTCTACGTCACAAGCCTCAAGCACATCCTAAAGAACCTTCCAAGAAAGAGAAGATTGTTGTACTTATTGTCGAGAAACACGAAATCAAGACTAAAGAAATCCAACATGGCTCCTGGAAATGGCCTCGCTTTATTCACTCCGAACTTACTGACTTTTGGACTGATTTTATTGATAAATACGAAGTTGTCTCAACAAAATGTTTTTAGTGTCCAAAGATCCAGCGATGGTGACTCTATCGATGTTCAGCCAGAGGGAGCCTTGCTTTGTGATCACGATAGCGCTACGAAACAGTGTAGTGACAAATATGATGCTTACTTTAATGGCCAGTCAGGAGTTGTTAGGTGCACTTGTGAATGTAGACTTTTACGTACAACATTTTATAGCAAGCTGTCTAAATGTGTAAGAGATCAGAACATCATAGATGACAGTAAGTATTCTTTTGATTTTAAATGGCAATGACTATATATCATATTTTAGGGAAATGATTGACAAATGAGTGAAATAATTTATTGGTTGGTTGGGTTCACACCAGACTTCAGTCTGACTTGAGATTATTTTGTGTGTGAATGGCTCATCAAGGCCAATTTCAAGTCAATCTTGAAATCCATGGGAAAGCGGCATTTTCAAAAGATTTCGGTCTGACTTCAAGTCAGATGATAAAACATGACTTTAATTAGCTCCGACTTGAAACAACTTTTTGACAGGTCGTCACTATTTGTGTACTAGATAATTGTCACTCAAATCAGACTTGTGAGTGACTTGAGTCCAATTAGAGGTCCTACGTGTAACCCAACCAATGTGTAGTTTCAGAAAATCCCCACCACGAAGGGAATTTGTAAATAGACCCCCTATCCTCTGGAACTTCCATTTTTCATCCATAAAAACTGTTTGATTTTTTCTTTGTTGATCGACCCCCTCCCCTCCAGAATTTCCAATTCCCTTCATGGTGAGGATCGTATATATATTTTCTGAAACTACACTTGCATTATTGCATTTGCCAATAAATAAATTTAAAACTTTTGTAAGAAAACATCGAAATGAGACAGTACATAGCAAAGTCTACAGAGTGAAAGTAAGAATTTGCTGTACCCACCATCTACATCTAATTCTCACAAAAAGACAATACAGCAATGAATGTGAAGGCCCATAAGTGAAGGCAAAAATAAAGATTTGATGTATCCAGCATCATATGATGATCATGCAGTCATAAACCTAAATATAGATATACTATACAATTACTGTGTTCCTTCTTTCAGATCACTGTATAAATATCAAACCTAAATATAGATATACTATACAATTACTGTGTTCCTTCTTTCAGATCACTGTATAAATATCAAACAATCAAGTCTGGCCACTCTAGACACCAGTGTGTCAAAACTTAGACAATTAGAACTAGATAATGGCCTACGCAAAGATTGTTCAAGAGTCGAGGCAACTTGGTATTATTATCAACACAATCAGTGGAAGTCTGGAACACCAAATGTCTTTAAAGTGGTTGCCAAACAAACAAAAAATACAATCACAGACCTTTTTAGAACTTCAAACTCTAGCAATAAATCATGGGTTCTACAGGTTAGAAATCAGATTTCATGCAGTCATAATATGCTTATAAATTTATAATCATATTTCAAGTCACAGTGCCCCTTATCAGATGATGTCTTATAAACATGGGATTGAACATAAATCAATACATCGATGCATGTACTGAGCTTGGAATATTAGAAATGCATGTCTTTATGGCAAACCAATTAATTCAAAGAATGCTTCAGAGTGGTTTAAAGTGCAATAATTACATACACAAAAGGTTATACCTCAGGCTACTATTTTTAGTGACTAAAAATTTAGTGATTTCTCTAGGGGAAGATCAAGCAGCTAATTCGTTTTTAATTAGTGATTTTAATTGGGAGATTTAAATAATGATTTTAAGAAACGTACAAATTGTAATCAAATTTTGAGGAATTCACTAAGATATGCTGATTATAATTATGTTTTTGCTAAAAACAGAAACAGTAAAAGGTATAGAACAGATACGTAAACTGCAATGACCAAATCACTGCAGCATATCACCCTGAGCTCTGTGGCTTATTTGTATGCTCTGTTTCAATTACATTGTACATAATGAATTGAGTTTTGTTTTTGATAGATATCCAGCAGTCTTCCTGATATGTACAAAGGTCTCTTGATTAAAGTAGAGCTGCAATGTGTGTTTGAACATGGGTTTAATCCTCAGGGTCCAAAGTGTGTGATTTTTAAAGCTCTAGGAACTCATAATGGTTAGTATTCAATAATTGCTGTCTAATAACTATGAATTCTGATTTTTGTTTGTTTGTTGTTGTTTTTAATTGTTTGTTGGAAAGCTTATTTCCTTAAATTTCCTGGATTTTCATTCTTCCCTCTCTTTCCCTTTCCTTTCCTTTCCTTTCCTTTCCTTCCCTTTCATTTTCATGTCATTTTTTTTCTCATTTCACTGATATTTTTTTGGATGCTAACATATATTTAAATTTCAATGCTTGCTTACATTACATACATATTGTGTGCATCTATAGTTAAACAAGCTCCATTAACTACTGCACCTCCAAGTACCACCAAACCAAGTACTTCAACACCTACTAAACTAACTTCAGGAACAACACTGTCCTCAACAACAAGAAAGACTTTACATACAGAAACAGAGATGGTATGCCAATTATAGCAATATAACAGGGGTGTGCGGGGAGGGGTGTGCAGGGAGGGGTGTGCGGGGAGGGGTGTGTGGGGAGGGGTGTGTGGGGAGGGGGGTGATTCTCCTTATTATGGACTGTATTGGGAGGCTCAGGAAATCAGGAGTAACACTATCTATTGCTATAAGCCCTATAAAAGAGCTGCTGTAATACTCTGTTTATTAGTATTTTATACTCTGTAGTTTACTTTACTACCTTGTTGTACTAGCTGATCCATTCTTGTAGGATAAATAAAGTTATTATTATTATTAACTACAGCGTGCAGGATTAAAACAACACTCTGTGAATTCCATTTTGATGAAGTTTGTTTCCTCACTATAAATATTATCACAGCTACAATGTTATACTCATTTTATCATTTCTATTTCTGATATAAAACAGATCACAAATCAAGAAGTATCTTCAACAGCAACTACATTCCCACCAACATCATCAAGTGGTCCAACTGGAGATACTTACAGTGCAAGCAATAGTAGAATTTGGATAGTTTTTGTTGCTGGTGGTGTGACATTCCTTGTGGTTTTGGCATTGAGTGGTGTGGTGGTATTGTTGCTCATTCGCAGACAAAGAAAGATTAAACAGAGAAAAGGTAGCTATAAGTGTGCATATATCTATGATAATGTAAATGCTTTATAAGGTATTTTCTTGTGCTCTACATATCATAGCTATTATATCATAGTACAGAGACATGCATGCACGCATTGATAGATATAGTACAGATATACCGATAGATATAATATGTGTAGTACACACGTGTAGGTGATGCCATTGAATTTTGCGCACCCTCTGATTTGTTAAGATGAATATTGTAAAAACAAATATATTCCATTCTTCCGTGGGACTGTGCTCTAATATATGCACAGAAGACGTCAAAATGTGGTGAGAACAACAATCACACCACTCGACTTCGTCTCGTGGCATACATAGTTTGGTCTGGACATTTTGACATCTGCATTTTGACGGCATCTATTAGAGTACCGACGCACAGAAAAATGGAATTTATATGTGTTACCTATTTATGTTGTGTTACAGAATAAAGGTATATGGTTAAGTGTGCATATCTATCTATGATTAAGCAAGGTATATACGGTACTGTAAATCCCTAATGTACGGATTAAATCTGTTTACATTACAGAAAACACAGTGCTTGCATGTACAAGGCCAAGTGACAGACGTCCTACAGATGGTAATATTGCAATTAGTCCTCCACATGATTACGAGTATGTCGTTTATCCTGTATTAACAGAGGGCTATCAACCTACAGATTCAAACTTTTTAGGTGAGTTTTCATGTATTTATATCGAGTTATTTGATGCAACGCCTGTTTTCTTTTGAAGAAATATATCAGTATGCTATTAGAACAAGCAAGTGCAATATAACATGCCCTGTGATTGGCCAAGAAAGCTTGTGGCGAGTACACTAGAAGCATGCGCACATATTTTCAAGTTTTTCGGCCTGTGCAACAGCTACAAACATTTTGTATGAATTAAATAGTGGAGTTGCCTTGTACAATACTTAAAGATTATTGAAAATATTCGAAAATTAGGCAGTACATACGTAAAGCAGTTTGCAGTTCTATCCATGCTTCTGTAACTCAATATAATAACTGGTATATTACGCGCACTCTGATTGGTCGAGAGCCGTGTGATTACAGTACACGTATTGTACACGTATAGTGACGTCATTGAATTTTACGCGTGCTCATATTGGTTCCAATATTTTTTGACGAATATTATACAAGTAAGATTCCGCTTTTCCGTGGGTCTGCACTCTCTAGTAGATGCACAGAAGACAATAGTAGTCACACAGTAGCCTCTTAATAGTCTTGTGACATATCTTTTTGTTCTCGCCGCATTTTGACGTCTTCTATGCAACTAAGTCCAGACACACGGAAAAATGGAATCTATTTGTTAAACATAGTTCTGTTGAAATAGCAATATAATATGAAGCTACATTTCAAATTATAAAACGCGTTTCATACTTTTGCAGACAACTCTTCCTTTGGACGAGGACCAGAGAATGAATTGATCATACGAACACCAGGAGTTAGCAGTGATTCTCTAAAATCAAGGAATACAAATTGCAGTACTAAATCAACAAACTCTCTTCCTTCCTCTTCGACTGTAGCCAAACATGAATACGCACACTTACAAGACACGAACGATGGTATATATCAACCACTTATTAGACCTCACACACCCGAGGTTATCGAACCCGAGGATAGTGATCAACAGCAACAAAGGCAGTATATTGAATTGATACATGGTGTCACTGATGAAAAAGACACTCCAGAATATATGGTCCTAGAGCCCATGGACGCTAGTGACAATCAGAACGTTTAACTGGGTACTCTGCATTTTACTGATTGCACCATACCTGTGCTTGATGGCAGTGATCAAGAACATAGTGATGGAGTAAATTCATGTGTAGACTATGTATAATATGTATACTCCAAAACATCTCAGAGCCTATGCATGGACTGATAATCACCTGAAACAGTGTTTGCTTGTAGTTGTTCTTTTAATATGGACCATATCTAGGCTTGATAATAGTGATCAAGGATAAAAACACTCCAGAATATATGGATCTCGATCCTATGAACTCTGATGATCAGAATAAGGAAGCGTTAAGTTACTGGACTAAACCTATGAGTGATCATAGTGATGAAGGACTACGTGAAAGAATACGTTGATAGTACACGGAAAGATAGTATTTATATTGCATTGCAAGTCTGCATGGTTATCCCAAATCGTACCTATTTAATAGGAATATAATATATTTCAGATTTGAACAGATTATTTTGTATATTTATCTTATTACAACTAAAGTTGTAACGAGTGCATTAATATATCGACACATCACCTTATTACGAAAACGCTTTAAGTGATCTTAGGTCTCTCAAAACACTACTAGGGGCCGGGAAATAAAGCTAGATTGCACGAAAATCAATTTATCATTTACTGAAAGTCTGCAAAAGGGCAAATAATAGAGGGCCCAACGAATGAATTGTACAAAGTCAATATTACCATTAATTGATTTTTTTCAGTGCAAAAATGACCGGCTTCTACAAAGGGGAGTGCATGTTCACATATTATTGTAAGAGACAAAATTGCTACCAACTACAAAAAATTACTACGTTGCCTTGGTGACGGAAAAACTTCGGTGTTATAATTATATCAACCGTCATGCCTTTAGTTACTCCTGGAACATCTCTAGACTGCTTTACATTATTCCATGTAAAGGTTTTAATGTTTTCTCCTCGGAAAAACGTTTTTTCTAGGAGAAGCTAAGATAATAGTCTTAACCACGAACAGGAAAGAAATCAATACAAGGAATCTATATAGTGGTTTGTTTTTGGTCAGGGGTGGGGTAAGGCAGCTTAGTTTAGTCAAACTCAGGGTTCCGGTCCTGATAAACTTTACCTTGGCACTACTACAGTCCCCCTCCCTGCGAAGTGTGCCAGCTTATTCTAGTGTGACGCAGAATCAACAAATATAGCCCTTGACAGCCCTTGACTTCATATCGAAAACCTGACCATATATGGTATGTCCTGGAACGACTTCCGATATGATTGTGACGTAAAAACTTTATCTTTGTTGAAGACTCCTTGTGAACTCATTGATTCACTTTTATTCTGATTAATTACTCGTGCCCAGGCCTTTAGGCCGGGAACGAGTTATAAATTGCAAATGTTTTTTACTCGTGCCCAGGCCTTTAGGCCGGGAACGAGTTATAAACTGCAAATGTTTTTTTTTTTTTTTTTTTTTTTTTTTTTTTTTCCTGTGTTCGTCCTGAGGGACCTCTGATTGGTTAAGAACGTAAAAACAATGCCCTTCATTCATCACCTTTAAGCGACAGCGAACGCAAGCCAGGAACTTTAGGAATGCAAGATGGCCGACTTCAAAGAAAATAGCTTTCAGAGACGGGCTTTTCCTGCAGCAGAACAATGTAATTTGGAGCTTTTAACTCGAGATATACCTATATACTTATAAGAGCTTCAGAATGGGCTGTTATTTTGAGCTTCATCTCCAATACTTTGACCAAATATCGAACTCTAAATGGAGTACTTGAAAGCCGAGGCCCTCGCGATAACGACTATTTCCTGTGAGCTGGAAAACTACGAATTTCTCATCCTACATGTTGCTAAACGAACATACATAGAAGCAAGTCAATTATATTCCTCATTCAAGCATTCAAGAGATCTTGAGAGGTTTTTGTAGTGAATTTTAATTTAATATCGGAATGGCATGAAACTAGATTCCATTGACCTTGTATTTCGCGTTTGGTCACGTAACGTCTTTTATTCATATATATAACATCCGAAACATGAACGAAAAAATACACGATTTGTTATTGTGTCAAATATGCCGTTGTAGAAGTCTTTACAGCAAACAATTGAGATATATAGTGAAATAAGAAGTTGAATATAAAACTGGTATATTTTTGCATGTTGGAGATATCTAATACCTATGCATGATAATAGAAAGACAAAGGCACTAATAGCTGTTGACAGACAAACTGACTAATCAAGATATTTTTTAATTTAAGTTAGCCGATTCAAAAAAGGTCATTTGTTACGGTTAGCTATTTCCCGGAATGGTGAAGAATGCGTGAAACGGCTAGGGGAAGAGTACGGAGCCGGTCATTGGAGCCTCCAGGGCTCCAGGGGCACGAGTGAACGCACGTGTGCGTCTAGTTTTTTTTTTTTTTTTCCTCTTTTCGTCTCGAGAATGCAGCATTCTTGCGCAATCGGTGACGTGTGCACTCCTGATTGGTTAAGAACGTAAGAAACAATTCCCTTCATTCATCACCTCCGTAGTGAACGCCAGCGAGGAACTTTAGGAATGCAAGATGGCCGACTACAAAGAAAATAGTTTTCAGAGACAGGCTTTTCCTGCAGTAGCACAATGTAATTTGGAGCTTTTAACTCCAGGTATACCTTTATACTTATAAGAGCTTCAGGATGGGCTGTTAGTTTGAGCTTCATCTCCAATACTTTGACCAAATATCGAACTCTAAATGGAGTACTTGAAAGAGAACCCTCGCGATAAACATGGATAAACTGAGTATTTCCTATGAGCTGTGAATCTACGAATTTCTCATCCTACATGTTGCTAAACGAACATACGTAGAAGCAAGTCAATTGTATTCCTCATTCAAGCATTCAAGAGATCTTGAGAGGTTTTTGTACTGAATTTTAATACGGAATTCTAAAGCAGACAATTGCATGGAACGGATAGGTTCCATTGACCTTGTTGGTCACGTAACGTCTTTTATTATTTAAAACATCCGAAACATGAACGAAAAAATTCACGATTTGTTATTGTGTTAAAAAACGCCGTTGTAGAAGTCTTTACAGCAAACAATTGAGACACATAGTGAAATAAAAAGTTGAATAAACTGGTATATTCGCTGGTAATATTTTGCATGTCGACTAATAGCTGCTGACAGACAAATTGACTAATCAGATATTCTTTAAAAAGGTCAAAAAATGTCTTTATTATGTTACGGTTAAGTGAAGAATGCGTGAAACGGCTCGGGGAAGAGTACGAGCGGGGCTGGTGATTGAAGCCTCTCTAAAAAGGGGGCTTCCGGGGCACGAGTGAACGCACGTGTGCGTCTAGTTTAGTCAAAATCTAGTATTTGTTACTCGTGCCCAGGCCTTTAGGCCGGGAACGAGTTATAAACTGCAAATGTTTTTTTTTTTTTCCTGTGTTCGTCCTGAGGGACTTCTGATTGGTTAAGAACGTACAAACAATGCCCTTCATTCATCACCTTTGAGCGAACGCAAGCCAGGAACTTTAGGAATGCAAGATGGCCGACTACAAAGAAAATAGCTTTCAGAGACAGGCTTTTCCTGCAGTAGAACAATGTAATTTGGAGCTTTTAACTCGAGATATACCTATATACTTATAAGAGCTTCAGAATGGGCTGTTATTTTGAGCTTCATCTCCAATACTTTGACCAAATATCGAACTCTAAATGGAGTACTTGAAAGCCGAGGCCCTCGCGATAACGACTATTTCCTATGAGCTGGAAAACTACGAATTTCTCATCCTGCATGTTGCTAAACGAACATACATAGAAGCAAGTCAATTATATTCCTCATTCAAGCATTCAAGAGATCAGCTGAGAGGTTTTTGTACTGAATTTTAATTTTATATCGGAATGACATGAAACTAGATTCCATTGACCTTGTATTTCGCGTTTGGTCACGTAACGTCTTTTATTCATATATAAAACATCCGAAACATGAACGAAAAGATACACGATTTGTTATTGTGTCAAATATACTGTTGTAGAAGTCTTTACAGCAAACAATTGAGATATATAGTGAAATAAGAAGTTGAATAAACTGGTATATTTTTGCATGTTGGAGATATTTAATACCTATGCCTGATAATAGAAAAGGGCAAACACTAGTTGTTGACAGACAAACTGACTAATCAAGATATTTTTTAGTTTAAGTTAGCCGATTCAAAAAAGGTCATTATGTTACGGTTAGCTATTTCCCGGAATGATGAAGAATGCGTGAAACGGCTCGGGAAGAGTACGAACGGAGCCGGTCATTGGAGCCTCTCTTAAAAAGGGCACGAGTGAACGCACGTGTGCGTCTAGTTCCGAATTAAAATGTCATTTTTATTCTGTATATAACTGGTTAGGTCTTCCAAAAGAAAACTCAGTGATAGTGTGCTTGAATCACTAATTGATGGCCGCGTGGGAATTCGGCACTCAACACCGGGACATAAAGATAGCATTTACCGGTTGACTTATCTAGTATCACTGGCTACAAGGAAGAAACTAACTTAGTTTGAGTATATCTATTTGGGTGTTTTAAAACACCTTTGTACTGGACCTTGTGTCACTTTCGATCTTGAAATAAAATAAATAAATAAAACAAATATCAGGGACACATCAAATAGAAAAAAGTTGAGTGGGCCATTATTCTAGAAGAAATGTGGTTAACACATCTATTGTAACTTGAGTGGCTGCTGGTCATTTGCAGACGTCAGTGATCTATTTTAACACAGCAGCATCTTCCACAATCATTCATTAATGTCACTCAAAAAGAACCGACCATGTGGAACCCCTTTATACCGACCAACTCTACAATAATAAACAATAGATAAATGCCTGGATGTAAAAAAGACCATTTGCGGTTTGACGTTTGAGCTTGTAAACTAGGCGTGTTTCCCTTGGTTAACAGTTTTCCTGTTGATACATCAAATTGACTGCAAGGAAAGAAAACACCGATCGGGATATTCTGCTCTACGTCTTTCGGAGCACCAGGTCCTTACTGATAAAAGCACCACAGACAGGTCCTTTCTGATAAAAGTACTCTGTACTCATTTTGGTTGGGCAGCAGTCGAACTCGACTTTCCTCTGGTACAAATTGTTTGAGCAAGTTAGACATTGATAAGTTTTTATATACATATCATCGTTTAGATATATATTAAACAATAATAAAATAAAACCACACTAGTTTATGTGTAGAATTAAGACGGAACTGAGATCAATAGCCGTGTTTAAAAGGGTGTGTCATCATATCGAGGTATTTGTTACCTATTTGACACATTTCAGTCCTAGAAAAGTTCAGTGT
Organism: Telmatactis stephensoni; assembly: GCA_029948255.1. Classification (NCBI taxonomy): domain Eukaryota; kingdom Metazoa; phylum Cnidaria; class Anthozoa; order Actiniaria; family Isophelliidae; genus Telmatactis; species Telmatactis stephensoni. Next base: position 198,278 of record JALIZF010001415.1, on the reverse strand, counting down.
TCTATTATTGACTATCAGATACTGTGAACTCAATTCACTGTAATGTAAGCAAGCAGCAATTCAGTTCCCGGTGGACAAGTGGTTGAGATTTCTGATTAGAATTTAGTCCGTGACAAAAAAGATCAGAAAAACCTGCTATACTTAGAGTATCTCTATTTACAATGAACACACAACACTAAATTTAGCATCGACAATATTGTGTCTTGTTAATCACGAATATCATGGAATACATCGTCTGCAAGTGAATTTTACATTAGTACCTTCAGGGTGCACATGATCGACGAAAAACTCAGATCAGCTCATAAAATGGAATTCTGCTTATCTCAACCTCTTAATACGTGCTTATTTTAGCTTCTGCTTTGGTTTCACTGATTTGCTGAATATTTCAAAAAACACTTGAAACTTTCATCTTGAATGCACATTGACCATAAATAACAAAAATCAAGACGTCATTCTGTTTAATAGTCCATAGCGGGCTGACTCAGTTATTAATCGTTGTGAAATAGCTCCCACTCACTCTGCTTTTAGAATCAAACGGTAAAACACCAGATTCATCAAATACCGATTAACTACTCTAGAAGAAAGAATGTTTTATAAGCATCTCTTAGTGGTGCTTTTTGGTTTAGCCCACTTTGAAGTGACTTCAACAAACTCAGTGAAAAAAATTGTGACATTGTATCGAGGGAATCAAGACGCTGTAGAGAACAATGGTTGTGTAGCAGATTTTTGTAACCATGAGTATGGACTATCTTGTCATTCTGATGGAAATTGTTGTAGATGTCAATGTCTGCAAGATCGACCAAACTACGTTGTAAGCAAAGGCCTTTGTTTATCTAATAGTGACCTAGGAATAGACACCAATGCAAGTAAGTCACTGAAACTAACACAATGTCATATAACACCTATACCTAGGTTATAAACGTGGTTAACAATCAAAGGTATCACAGTCAATGTCTGCGAAAACTATGACAAAAGCTGTAAAGCGATAGTTTACAGTTTTCACTATATCAGGATAATTACATCCCCTAGGATTAAGACCCAAATTAACATACCCAATATTGAAAAAAAAAGACCAATATTGAAAAAAAAAGACTATGTCAAATATTTAGGCATATACATCGACAAAAATCTTAACTGGGCACCTCAAATACGACATATTAATTGCAAAATCTGAAAAAATCTAAACATCCTTTATAAACTTCGGCATTTTTTGAATTTAAACTCACGTTGAAGCAAGTTTACTATTCCTTAATATACCCATATTTACAATACGGTGATTATATGAGCTGGGGCAATGCTTATGTTTGCGATGTATTTTCTTTGCTCACAGCAGGGAAAATGCCATTCCCTTATTACAACCTCCTGTAATTGGGAAACATTTATAAATTTAATGTTTCTACATTTGTCTATAAAATCTCAAGTGATCAGGTCAGCACTCCTGAGGTATTTAGTAACTATGTAAAAAATGCTTATGATGTCCGGCCTCTCACACCACCAGATTTTCCAATAACGGCCAATAATGATAAGAACAAATTATGGCGTCAAGTTTTCTCTCTCAGTCATCTGGGGACAAATACCCGTTGAAATAAAAAAGCTAAGCTACTTACAGTTCAAAAAACACTATAAGTTGTTTCTAATTAAATCACAAAGGTTATAGATATATTCAATTCCCTTTTTTTATCTTCTTCTGTTATTCTTAGTATATAAGACAAATATCATCATAAATTTCTAATCTGCCATGTCACCGTTCACTCCAATTCTATTAAAATCAACAAGTGGCGGTAGCCAGCCCGAGAAGCCTTGCTCCTCTAGCTACCGTACACTTCCAAAAATAACTAAGCACATCTTAACTCTTCATTTTGATCAGTTTTTATATTGTCATAAAAAACATGTAACATTGTAAAAGAAGTATGAATAAAGACTTGAACTTGAACAGAGGGCCATGCAAAAACAGGAACACAAAATGCTTTTTAAATTCTCTTTAAATCTGCCAGTTCCCTTGCGCAGCTGTTACGGAACTAGTCCGGGATCACTCTGACGGCAACATTAAATCATACCTTTGTTAATTCGTGGGTCTTTGTATTTAAGCTTCTTTAAATCTCGATATACAACTGAATATGATCACCACTAACAACTGATAAACATTAGCCACCAACTAACTTACAAAGATGATTACACAGGTATTTCTAGTAACAGGTAGAGAGCCATAACCCAAACAAGACTCACGTTACACTGTCAGGCCTATCCAATCAAGGTGCACACCAGAATCTCCAGATCCGGACCGGCCAATAAAACTTTCTTAATTGCACAACCTTGATCATGGAGTCTCATTTGCACTATGGACTCTACTTTCTAAATGTCAATCTTGCTCGAATTTCAATCACACTTTATAACTGCGTCATAATGTAAAAACTGGAATATACTCTAAGATTCTTTCACACATTAACGTACTAAACCTACAAAACCATTTGGTAAAGGCTTGGGACTATTCCGAACCTACAAATCTAGAACTGAGATGAAATATAAAATCTAGGATAAATGCCTAGGCTAGCACATTTTTGTGTAGTTGGTCCTGCCCCTGCGAGGTCCAACAACTAGCCATAACAAAATTGCAATAAGAAATCTACGTCACAAAAAGTCCCTTGCCAAACTTATTAATAGACTACAAAATCACTGGGAGTATGAAATGCATGGAAAAGTGTCGCGTAACACAGCTAACGACTAACTTGTATCATTAATTTGTAACTTAATCAGAATAAAATGATCCTGTGCTAAAAGTTAAACTCATGAATCAATACGTTAAAACTCTATTGAACTAGTTGGCCATACTTCACATACTTTCAAAGGGCCAAGCCAGCCCAAATTGTTTTCAAACTTTGACAAACGATCGCGGATTGCGTATTTGTTATTAAGTTTTAAATATTGTTTAATTCGATATTAAATTATTAGCTCTTCTGCTAGGAAAATTTGGAAAACCGAACTGCTTTTAACGATCGACTGAATAATTCTCTCCATTTTAATGCACGTATATAGTAAAATTAAGATATGATTTATAGATAAGGCTTGACTAGTTTGACGTAGTTTCCGTTCATCATTTTCCCTTTCCTTCTAAATTACGCATCATGCAGTCAAAACGTAACGATAATACCACCGCTTTCCTGTTTGTCTTTTTTGCTCTATTAGCTTTGTTTGCTATCTTCCTGTATGATCAAGGAATTTCAATTCCATAACTTGTTTTCCTTATCTGACCACTAAATCCTTTAATTGTTCAATGATAGACTCAATGATTATCATATTCTACTGCTCTCAAAAATTCCTGTTTGGTTTCTGCATGCACAAATATTATTTTCAAGTGCAAATAGCCTTGGGTAAATTGTAATTTTACAGCTAGAAAACAAAGAGGGGCTTATCGAGTAAAAAAGGTCCTGCATTTGACCAGTCAGAGTGCGTGTTAACATTAATCATTTAATTGTTTCAGATTGTCAATACAGTTTAAAAGCACCACAGACTCCTATTGCTTCGTTGAAGTTAACCGATCAAAGCAATGGTTCACATGGGATTTATGGCGATAGCTCAGCAGGCAATTATGCTACATGTAACCATACATTAAAGATTACCCACTGGCATTATCTGAATGCTCATGGCAAATGGATACGTGGCAATCCAAATGTATTTAGCGTTAAACATGAATTAAACACTGTAGGCAAAGAGAAAAACCGATATCGTCTCACAAAACTACAGGTACTTACATCCCGCTATCTGGAGTAGATCTACGTTTGTGCGTTTCTCTCACGACGTTATCAAGTCCGTGGGTTCATCATCATCATCATCATCATCATCACATGTACAATACTTTCCTTCAGGCTTTCGCGTGCATACATATGTTAGGAAACCGTAATACTTTTTTCGGGGTAACATGCAGCGGTGAAATATTTTATCATCATCATCATTACCACCATCATCATCATTGTCGTCATCATCATCAAGTTCTCCTTAATTCTTCATATCACGAATCACTTAGCCCGATGTCCCTTTTTCGTGATGAATTATTCAACCTGCTCTAATTATTAAAAATGTTTGAGATGAAGTGCGTCAAACTTCCTTCTTCTCTTATCTTGAAAACTTTCGTTTGCTTTAAAAACCCAGTTTAGTGAAATAGCTGTTTGGTTTGTTTTAGTGGAATGAAAAACTGAACAAAAAGTATGCTGGTGTCATCATTAAAGTGTCGATATCGTGTGGTAGTAAGGTCATCGGGTGTATACTGATCAAGTCTGACGGAAAGAAAGCATGTAAGTAATATGTAGTTCACCGCATATATATTGCAGTCCATCGATTCAAGCAAACATTGAGTAAGTTGTCGCTTAGGGTGTTTTCCATTTAGTGGAACCAACCTACAAGAACGGCCTGATTTCTTAGGACTGATTCCTGCCAGAACTAGATATTGACATGTACCATTTAAGAACGTTAAATAACTGGCCGTTATGACCGTTGGTTCCACTGAATGGAAAACACCCTTAGTAAGATGGTATTCACATGATCAGCTCAGTTTCCGAAATATTCTTGTCTAATTCCATGGTTAGTAGTGTTATCAATATTAATTACAAGATCCACTATAACTTAATCAGTTAACCTTTACTAGTGACATAACTCTTAATTATTAACTCTTAATAAGTGAAGACTAAGTGAGTTACACTTACAGAATGAGTGCTTACATTTATATTTTTGTTGTTTTCTAGTTGATACAACATTAGTTACACCAACTACAACACAAACTACAACACCACTACCGAGAATAACAACAAATATCGATGTCTTAAATCCTACAACAGCTGAACAAGTAAGTCTTCAATCTTGAACAATCCTTGAGACGATTTAATATGCTCCTCGCAAACTTGAGGTTCAATTCGGACGCAGTTCTTAAAACCCCATGCCACTCACCCTCACCTCAGCGTTGTCGTCCGCTTATAATCAAGTCTGTTGTATGAGAAATCGTCTAACTTAACCGAGAAGAAAGGTTGACAATGTTTTTATTCTTTAAATCTTCTACAAAAATCACTGACCGTCTCACGGCGCAGTGAGATCTGCATGTACGACAGCAATAATGCTAAGTTTAGTGCCCTTTTTGTAGCAGAACAGGTTAAAGTATATCAAATTCCGAACAACAACAACAACAACAACAACAACTTTTATTTACACAAATACAATATTATGTTTACAACAAATATAATATAATTTATTAATTACAAATAATTGAATAAATATATAATAGAAAAAAAGTAAGTTAACATAAAAGTTTTCTAGTTAGCTCCTAGTTGTACTTAATATAATACCAGGTAAAGTCTGTTGAAGTGACAATGGATTGGAGCCTGACGTTGATATTTATAGACTGAAATGTATTTTTTACAATTGATTAAGTAAAAGAAACTGTTTTACTCTTTTTGAAACGAATTTATTAGAAGATTTGATGTCTTGGGGAAGTTTTTTCCATATTTGTGTTGTAATAAAAGAAATAGTTTTTTGACCAAAGTTAGTCCTTGCGGAGGGAATTTGAAGATTCTCATTAGCTGAGTATCTAGTACGATAAGGATGAACATTCTTGGCAAAGCAGAACCAATTATTAAATTGTTCTGGAAGCTGACCTAATTTCCAAAGAAAGAAAAATTTGATAATACTAAGCTGGAAGACATTTTCTACACTTAAAATATCCAGCAGGTTGAGCAAAGGCAAAGCACTGTCTGTTTCTTTTCCATAAAGTCTAGCAAAGAAGATTAACCTAATCACGTGATTTTGTTTGACTTGGACTTTTTGCAGATGGCATTTATAAGAACTTCCCCAAGCCACAATAGCATAAGAAATATACGGATAAACTAGGGAGTAATAAATGTCCTTAAGCTGTTGCACAGATAAATAGTTACGTAATTTGGATATGATGCCAGTATTTTTTGCAATTCGAGAACATGTAAATGCTATATGTTTATTCCATGAGAGGGAGCTATCGATAAAAACACCTAGATACTTAATAAAAGTTTTCCTTTCAATTACATGTGTGGAGTTGTTGCTTCCTTCAAGACTGATGCTTATGTTAACGTCTCTTTTTTGAGCAGCTTTTATGATCATAAAGTTAGTTTTTTTAAAGTTTATCGAAAGTTTATTAGTATCGCACCATCTCTTAACTTTAGCCAATTCCTGATTGACCAAAAGTTGAAGATCATTGCCATTTTTGGAAGAAACGAAAATATTCGTATCGTCCGCGAATATTCTAAACTTAAGTAGTGTTGAGCATTTTGGAAGATAATTGATGTAAAGAAGAAAAAGGAGGGGACCAAGGGAGCTACCTTGAGGGACCCCACAATGAACAATTTGCTTAGACGATTCATAGTTTCCAATAGACACGTATTGTTTGCGATTGGTTAGGTATTCAGTAAACCATTTCAGAGGAATACCCCTTATACCATACTTTTCTAATTTCTTCAGTAAAATTGAATGATCGACAGTATCGAAGGCTTTAGAAAAATCAAGAAAAATGCCAAGAGTGAGTAGATTATTATCAACTGATTTTTTAAGGTTCTCTGTCAATTCAGCAATAGCTTGTTCAGTAGTTCTTCCTTTCCTGAAGCCATATTGAAACTGAAAAAGAATATCATTTTTTTTCGATGAAGTTGAGAAGCTGGCGATAGACAAGTTTTTCAAATATCTGGGCAAAAGTTGACAGTATAGAAATTGGTCGGTAATTAGTTGGATCGCATGAATCCCCACCTTTATCTATAGGGATAATTTTTGCTATTTTCAGGATATCAGGCACTAAGCCTTGTTGTACGGATTCATTAAAGATCATCGACAAAGCAGAACTTATCTGAGAACTGGCTAATTTAACGCATTTCTGTGGGATACCAATGGTGGCTTTATTATTTTTGAGGCTGGCAATGACATCGTGGACATCATATTCGGTAACTGCTCGAAACATGAAACTATTTTGCGAAATGTGATGAATGTAATCAGTTGGATTTAAGTCGTTATGCACGGGTAGATCCGAAGCTAGATTCCTCCCGACATTAATGAAGTAGGAATTTAGCTGTTCACAAATACGTTGTTTGCCAGTGAAACATTTGTTGTCGACAATTATTTTATTTATACTAGTGGGAGATGTCTTATTCCTGTTTACTATTTGCCCAATCAATTTCCAAGTCATCTTAAGATTGTATTTGTTCATTGAAAACTGCTTAGAAAAATACTCTTTTTTAGCAATGTCTTTAATCTTGTTTAATTTATTGTTGAAAGTTTTATAAAATCGAATTTTTACGCTATCGCCACTTAAAAAGTGAGACTTAAACAGTTTGTGCTTTTTCTTTATAGAAGTCAAAATACCTTTAGTTATCCACGGTTTACTTAAACGTTTCGATCTAGCGTTACTTATTTTCCTAATTGGGGCATGTTTGTTGCATACTTTTTGAAGAGATTCTATAAGTACCGTCATACTTCGATTAACATCGGCACTAACGAGCTGTTCAAAATCAATTTCTTTTAAATCGTTGGTAAATAATTCGTCGCGAAATTTAGAAAAATCTCTGTAAAATTTATTCTCTTTAACAGTGTTAGATTTGCCTAGGATCGTGCAAAAAAAAAAAAAAATCGGTAAATGATCAGAAATGTCAGCTAGACATATTCCAGCTTTTAAAACTTTTCCAGGTACATTCGTGTAGATATGATCAATAAGAGTTGAAGAGTGATCCGTAATTCTTGTGGGTTTAGTAATTACTGGCAAGATACCCAAGTTTAGTAGCATATCTAAGTAATCTGAAGTAGGGTTATCGGTATTATAATTTAAAAAATTGATATTGATATCGCCCACTACAATCACTTCTTGACCTTTACATCTAACTCTGTGAGTTTTTGTTCAAGTGCGTCTCTAAACTTATTTATATCAGTCGATGGATGTCGATAAATACAGGCGATAATCATATTCTTTTGCTTATTGCGGGGGAGCTCTATCCAACAGGATTCACACTCATCCACATTAAGCTCAAGATCTGTAGTATCTTGAATCTTGAATATATTGAATTCCCTAACCGTAATAATAATAATAATAAAGGTCATAGCACAAAAACATATATTCAAATATCTTGTAGAACAACAATGATGGTAATAGTAACAAACAGAAACAAGGTGATGGCAAAAAAGGCAAAACCTCGGGAAATTCTTCTAATGCGGCTTTAGCTCCAACTCTGGGCGCTGTTTTTGGTTTATTATTCGTGATCGCCTTGGCAAGTGTCGCTGTGATTCTTTATCGACGGAGACAAAAAAGGTAAACAAACGGATAGACAGATAGAAAAAACACACATTAATGATATAGACAGACAGACAGTACTACAGACAGACAGTACTACAGACAGACAGAGCAGAAAAGATTCACAGGCAGAAATGCTCGCTAACAGATCGACAGTCAGACACACAGAACAAGACATTAAGTGAATGTAATGATATTCATTTAATCAATACCTTTGTATCTATTACATCAGGAAAAATGAAAAACCCTGGAGAAACCCTGAAACTGACTCAGGTAAACAATACATAAACTACTGTTTATATTTGTAGAAACAAAACAAAATTGTTGGGTTTCAACATTGGAAAAATGATTGTTAGAGGAATGCATCACTGCTTCTCCAAGGGGATAAACTGCGAACACTGTGTTGTTCACAATTACATGATAATACGTATATATGACGATGGACACTAGTTTGGTCTTTATATGTTTTAACATTATATTCTAACGATTTCTTTTTCATTTTCCCCTTCAGTTGCAAACCTCGATGATTATGCGGTAAGTTGAATCATTGATTAAAATTTGCAACATAACTGAATAATTAAGGTATATATCGTCAAAACTGATATTTTGAAAATATTATTATTATTGTAATGTTAAAAACTGCATGCTAGTCTCAAGGCATTGCGAGTTTTTCTATAATTCTTTCTAAGATGAAAGATCACACTGATTTTCACAAGCTAGACAAACCTCAAAACCACTCAAAGGGTATAGGATTTTAGTAGTGTAAACTAGTTAACTTACGCAATCATTTTTGGCTTTAGGAACCTATTTATGCAGAAGTAAACAAGAGTGGCGACTTTGGTGAGTTATGAATCCATGTTAACATGCTCATTTATGTGACATGATTATTTTATAATCATTATCATAAGTTCGCGATCGTACATTGTAATAATATCTTCATGAGTGAGGATGTTCGAGACTAACAACAGAAATGACTCTTTAATTTTAAGATCTTTGAAATTTGAGGTTTAGTTACTAACTTCGTTCTCTGCATGCATGTTTTTCTTCTGTAGACAATCCAGTTTACTGCGATCCTGCTTTGGACGAGAGCAACAGAAGAACTGCGCAGCTTGGCCCACTTCCTGCTATACCAGGCACTGAAACTGCTTACCAGCCTCTCAACGACCTTACCAGGAAGGCTCAAGGTATCCCCAAAACACTCTAAATAAAGCTAGATATGTATAGCTCTGAGGATTTAATTGATTCACTAATCTACACGAACACGTTTTCCTTGACAAACTTCTGTGGCGGCAAGTTTTCTTGTGCGTTTAGAAGTAATTCTTTATTTCACTCATGTTGATATATTTTATATTCATATCAACAAGGATCAACAAGTTTTCCTTGTCCTTGTCAAGACAACGTCCTTGTCAAGACAACGTCCTTGTGTAGACGGACAAATTTCCTTGCCAAGTTTCTTTTAGCCCGATATATACTTTGTAAGGCATTCATCTGCACAAGCAAATCTTAACAAGGAAGAAGCTGGCACGCCAACTTTCCAACATGCTCCAACCAAACATAACAATTTTTGTCGTCCACTATACAAGGAAATATGTTAAAGAAACCTTGCCCGTTTAGATGTTAAACAGTTCAATATTCACGACATGATCTCCAAGTAACCTGTATTAATGATGTGTTTTACTATCGTAGATTCGAAAGACTACGACAACCCTATCGATGGAGTACAACCAAGTGAAGACTATGATAACCCACCAGTTGGCTCTCTAGACAGTGGAAAAGAACCATCTGATTACGACAATCCACCTGCTCAAGGTACCTCAGAGAACACAAGTGACTATGACAATCCACCTCCCTCGGAGGATGGAGACAATGAAAAGATCGACTATGATGTCCCTAAGAGTCAGACCGCTGACCACAGTGATGGTGATAACCAAGAGTCTGTTGATACACAATTTTGATTGACACCACTAGCCTTTCAAGGCCAATACAGTTGACCTTTGAATTGTAGCTTTCACATTACTGGGCAATGTCGTACTGCAATAGATAGTAACTACTAGGGTAATACAAACACTGATTTAACTGGAAGTAAATAGGGAAAATGATTTTTGAGTCGTCCATTATGAGAACTATAGCTAAACTAACATTAACCTTAATCATTGATTAATCAGTATTAGGTTTCTAAATAATCTGACTTGCGAAACAAAGCAAACGAATTTGTTTTATTTAGCTACAATATTACGATGACACACGAGATGCAACAGGTGATGGGACGAGCCAATAAATTATCCTTGTACAAATGGATTTGAAAAGGTTCGTTGTTAAACATATTACGGCAACTCGCCAATAGAGCAATGACATGAAACCCTTGTCCATTAAATCGTATTCAACATTTGCAACACTGCTACGTAACTTGTGTCGCACAGTTCTGTTCTGTAGACACACACATATATTGGGGCTCATTATATTATATGACGTTGGCCATTATGGACATTACTTGCACTGAGTTGAATCATTTTGATACATGCAGTCATTCTCAAAAAGGATGTCCAAATGAAAAGACGTTTAGTCGTTAATAAACTCATTTACATATATCATATTTTCAATTTGCTGGCAAGAATTTTAACTCTAGCTGCAAAACATTATACACAATATCTAATATGAAATGTACTTTGGTATTTTGAAATGAAATTCTTACGAGAAAATTGAAAAATTGATATATGCAAATGAGTTTATTAACTTCTAAACGTCTTTTCATCTGGACAATCTTTGTTAGAATGACTGTATGTGTAATAACAAACATCGCACTTTCGTTTCCTTTTTCATTTCACTATTAGATTAAAAGGTAAAAAACTTGGTCATCTTGTCGTTTCCTAAGTCGCCTGAATCAAAGGAGTTATATTATAAATAGATATTAAATTTAGTGACAAAGTCTAGGGGTGGTAAATGTACAACAATGATTGCAAGACAACAGTGCATGCATGAGAAAAATACTTTGTAAATGAGAACAGCTACTAAAAATAACTAAAGAAAAGTAATTTAAAAGTAGGTAAGACCAGTCAGCTCATAGATTTGAAGCAAAATACCCACATTAAAAGTAAAGGGAGAAGAGAAAGTAAAAATAAAATTATAAATTGAAATGAAACACAAGAAAAGCCTAAGGTATACTCTGTTGATACTTGTGAATAGTTCCCATTAAAAGCAGCTGGGAGGATACTGTTGTAATAAAAATACACCGCTGTTAGTATCAGTAACAGGTATTAATGTAACAAATGAGTTTTTCTGTAGCTCCGTACTTATATATAAAAGTAGTTAGTACGGCTAGTTATAAAAAATAGTTTTGCAAAAATACTTTATAATGCTCAGGGAAAGTTCTTTCTTCCGTGTTAGAATATTCTGGTGCGCAAACAACTTTATCATCCAGTTAGATATTAGCAGTATAAATTATGGATACTTATATTCGTTAATGGTAGCCACTCTTAGGTCTTAAAGTGCCTATCACACATATTTTTTTATGTTCAAACTCAGTTTTTGTTGGCGAGCATAGCGAAGATGTTTTTTATCCTGTTGTTCCTAGGTAAGGATTTCAAATATCAAAAGGCAAATTTGATGACGTAAAAGGAGTCATCATTTATTATACAAAAACAAGATAATTTAAGATACTTATTTTCATTGGTAAAACCTATTGTCCAGTGAAAACTCCAGCTACTACCTCTTTTTTTAAAAGCCATTTGCATTTTGAAATTTGATACCTCTATATCTCAGAAAATATGCATGGGTCTAGGAAAAACAGGATAAAAGATCTTCACTATGCTCTCGAACAAGGACTGAGTTTGAAAATAAAAAAATATGGGTGATAGGGGTTTTAACTCTTAGGTTATGTACAAACAAGTATATAATAAATAAAATTGTTTTAATGTTTGTGTCAGTTTTTTACTTTATAAAGTAATACAGTCTCAGGTCAGGTGACAATTGACACTTTCACTCATGGGATATTTTAGTAAAAACGTTTTGGTCTTATTTCAAAAGTATTTCTCTTTAATAGATATCAGAGTGCACGCACTTAATCCATGAAACATAAATAGTACAAAATAGTGGTAAATTATGGTAATTCCTTTGTTTCCTATTGTCTAATTAATACTATCAAGAGCGTGGCGTGACATAAAAAGCATTAACTGTCTTTTCAGCAAAGGTGGGGGAAAAATGACCGCCACCTTGCAGAAGAGACAAAAACATCACAAGCACTGGACGGTGTGAGGGGAGGCGGAGGGAAATTTCGAGAACTCTTTAGCTTTAGGTCGGCCATGTTTGGGGCAGCTCTGCTATTTTTCTCGATTTTTGCTTGTTGCTGTGTAAGCTGTAGAGCTTCTACATGCTTTATTACTAATACTGGTTTATGCCAAGGAAATGGTGACGTCCATGTTCAATATAATATTTTTATTTATGGAGAAAATGCCTATCGTTCTCCTGACCTACTGTTGGATCGCCATTTCGCAAGACCTCTACATTGGCTTTCTGGATCTGCTCGGTTTCATTTTCAGCGTTTCAGAACAAAGTATTTACAACGAAGAATGAACTACTGTTCCAACTGTACAAGTTCATTTAACCCAGCCTTGATGATATTGGTCTGCTCTATGGACACTGGTGTCTCCCGAAATCCCGGTCCTTCCACCTCGAGTTCTTCGACAGCAAGATAAGTATATTTAATAATGTACCTGCTTTTGTAAACTCCCGAAATGGATTGGTTATGGGACAGTGGAACATAAATCACCTTACCGACGCTAAGTTCGAACAGATTAAAATTTTTCTTTCCACAAATAATAACATTGATGTCCTTTGCCTTATTGAGACATTTCTGAAACCATCGACTCCTGATTGTGTGTTCTCAATTCCAGAATATCGTTTTTTTCGCAAAGACAGACATGGTCCTAAAAAAGGCGGGGGTTTACTTGTCTACGTCAGGGAATCCTTGGTAGTTAATAGACTGGCTGACATCGAAGAAAGCGACCTTGAAATCCTATGGCTCAAGTTAAATCCTTTCAAGTCAAACAGACCTTTCCTTTTCGGAACTGTCTATCGGCCTCCATCAAGTGATACACAACACGATCTTCGTATTGAAAAGAACATTGAGACTGCATATTTAAAGAAAATGGAAACTCACATCGTTGGAGACTTTAATGTAGATTTCTTAAAGAAAGGCTACAAGAAGCATTCCCTCATAAAGGCATTGTTTTCAATGAATTTTAATCAACTTGTCAAAACAATCACAAGACCAATTTCTGGTTCATGCTTGGACCATGTTTATTCTTCTCATCCAAAGCATATTCCTGATCTTGCCGTTGTGGACGTTGGGCTCTCAGACCACCTTCCTATTTTCTTTCGACGCAAGTATCACAGCAAAAATCAAGATCAAGAAAAGAACTTTTCCATAAAATATCGCTCATCAAAAGGCTTGAATTCAAGCGAATTTTTGCAGACCTTAAACACTGTCCCGTGGGACATCCCATTCATCTTTGATGATATTGACGATACATGTTATGCATTTGAATCGCTGCTGATGGACGCCTTGGATAATTACGTGCCACTAAAAGAAAAACGCGTCAAAAGGAAAACCCAGCCTACATGGATGAACAAAGAAATCTTAAATAGCATCAAAAAGCGTGACAAGTTGCTAACATTGGCTCGAAAATCATATTCACCAGAACTTTGGATGAAATATAAACAAATGAAATTCAAGACCATAAATTACATTAAAACAGCAAAGCGGAACTTCTTCTCCAAAACTATTGAAGAAAACAAGGGCAACCCTCGCGGTATATGGAAATGTCTGAATACTTTAAGTGGGAAATCTAAAGAAACAACAAGAATTCAAGAGCTAAACACTTCTTCTGGCAGAACCCAGGACTCTTCTTTGATCGCAGAATCATTGAATGAATTTTTTGCAAACATTTCGTCGAATATTAGGGGAATGACTACAAGCAACCAAGCTACCTTTGAAAATGAGAAACTTAGTACTTTCATTACATCTCATCTTGGCGACAACGAATCTTTTATCATCCCAAATATTTCCTGCAAGGATGTTTCTGACTACATCAAACACATCCCAAATAATAAGGCAACTGGTCCCGATGGCATTAGCGTCAAGATTTTAAAATCGATTGCTACACCGAAACTGCTTAGAACTTTGACTGGTATCTTCAATATGTCAATAAACACCAACAAATTCCCTTCACAATGGAAAACAGCTTTGGTAATACCTTTGTTCAAAAGCGGTCAACGCGACGAATGCTGCAATTATCGTCCAATTTCACTTCTGCCCATTATCTCCAAAATCCTAGAAAAACATGTGGCGAAGTCTTTATGGTCCTATCTTCATTCAAACAACCTTATTTATAGATTTCAATCAGGCTTCAGAAGAAACCACTCAACTGAAACAGCGCTTGTACACCTAACTGACCGGATCCTGTTTGACCTAGACAACGACAAACCAACAGGTCTTATTTTCATCGATTTCAAAAAAGTGTTCGATCTGGTTAATCATAGAGTCCTGCTGAATAAGCTGAACCTGTATTTCAACAATGAAGCTTCCGTATCATGGTTTGAGTCTTATTTAGGAGGACGGAATCAACGCCTAAAAGTTAATGGTTGCACATCTTCGGTACTGCCTTTACAGCAAGGAGTCCCCCAAGGGTCAATCGTTGGGCCGATCTTGTTTCTGCTTTTTATAAATGATATGCCTCTTTATACATCTAATTCTAAGATTGACATTTATGCTGATGACGCTTCCCTCTCCCTTAGCAAGAAATGGAATAGCCCGTCATCGCTTTCGTCTTCGCTTCAGGATGATATCGATAGTATCTTGCACTGGTGCAATCAGAACCAAATGGTAATAAATGAACAGAAAACTAAATCAATGCTTGTAACAGGCAAACGCCTTGCTAAGAAACTCTCAAGCACTGAACTTAATATCGTTATAAATGGTAACGATGTTGAACAAATAAACAATCATAAAGTTTTGGGCGTCATTCTTGACACTGATTTAAGTTATGAAGATCACGTTGACGAATTGTCTACCAAGTTATCAAAGAAAATTGGGCTTCTTCGTCATATCAGCCCTTACCTGAATCAGCCGCAAAGGGAGGTCTACTACAATACAGTCATCAAACCATGCATTAGTTACTGTTCTACGATATGGTCCTCATGTAATAGTGATTTAGTACAACGAATTATGAAGTACCAGAAACGAGCTGCAAGGATCATCTTAAGTGCAGACACTTACGCCCGCTCTGTCAACCTATTCAATAAACTGTGTTGGATTCCTTTTTATCAAGAAGCATACATAAATAGATGTTCTATTGTTTACAATAGAATTCATGATAATTGTCCTGATTATTTCAAAGATTTGTTTCAGGTGAACTCCGATGTAAGCTCAAGAGCAACTCGTTTTTGTAAGCTGAACGCCAGGTGTCCACTATATAAAAAGGAAACGGAGGGTGGCCGTACAGTCAGTGTCCGTTCAAGCAAAGAATGGAACAGTCTAAGCAAAGCGTTAAAAGAGTCATCGACGAAAAAGGAACTAAAAAGACAATTATACAAAATCGAACTAAAAAAGCAGGTCGATAATGAACGCTTTGGTTAATTATATCAAGTTTTATTATTATATTAGGTTTTAAGAATATTCACATCAATAGTATAGCCATGAAATTAATTAATCAATCATTTCTTATGAAATTTTTTCGTTTTTTAAATTGTAAACTTTTATCGACAAATTTGTATTCAGCGATTACACCAAATTGTCATTTATTTATTTATTTTTCTTTTAGACCAATGTTATTGATTAGACCAAATTGTCTTTTGAAAGACAAAATCGTATTCATTGATTAGGCTTAATTGTTTTTAAGCTATATATACTTTTACCAAAATTTTTAATTTCATATTACATATATATCTATATATTTATTATCTAGCAATATTTATATTTATCTTTTGTTAATTATATATATATTTTTTCTTTTGAGGGCCACAAGTTTATCAGTACTTTGTATCTGTCAAGTGCTACCCTCGTAAAATAAAGTTATTACTTACTTACTTACTTACTATTTAGTAATAATTAGTAGTGTTTGTTTCACGGATAGTGTGACATAATTATATACAATGATAATATACAATATATTTTATAAACTGCTTCTAGTATTTATTCGCTGAAGTGAAAAATTTGAAGTATTAATACTCCAATTTTTTCCGACCAATTACCTTTTGTTTCTTGTTTCCAATAATTATCTTTAGGAACGGGCCATTAGGTTTTTGAGGGGGAGGGGGGAGGCAATTTAGTATTTTTGGCATTGGTATATTGGACGACCATATACCGTTTAACAAATAGAACAGCTTTCGGCACTTCCTAAGTGCTGTATTACTGAACGGAGCACGGAAAAAGATGTTCTATTTGTTTTATTATATATTTTGAAGTAAATATTCAAGGGAAAAAGTTCGATTTTCTCCGTACAAAAATTCAAAAGGTGCGCGCGCGGTCGAGCTCGCGCTGCTGACATCAGAGCTGTGCTCCGTTCTCTGATAAAGCACAGCTCTCAGCCAATCAGAGCGCGCGTATCGACAAGGGTATATAATAAATAACAACTAAAGGATGCACGGCATGCTTTTTGGCATGTAGAGTCAACGATGATTCGTGACGTCATCGAAATATGTTTGGAATCATCGGAATTAGTGGTCAGTGATATATCACTTAAGGTGACTCGAACCAGTTGTTTTCAGACCGCACCGCACATTTTCATTTGGCGCAATGGACAACTTTATGCGCACCAATGGACATCGAACATCAAACATCGAACATCGTCAAAAATGGTTCTCCTCTAATATCTCGCAAAATTGATGAGCTTCAGACAAGCGGTAAACTGCATAGAAAAATTCAGACAAATGCACAACATTTCAAAGTGATTTTAAGAGATTTAATCTGTTTGATTTTCTTTAAATTACAAAAGTTTCCATAGATGCTGTATTTCTATACTTGGACATAACGACAGCGTAAGGAATACTCGAAGTACGCAAAACACCACAAGAACACTGTGGAAATATTGCTAAAATATACACTTACCTTACGTAAATAAAACGCAGTCAAGGACTGCATGGGCTTCTGCTATTATTACCGCTACAAAAGATACATGCAGGGAAAAAAAGTAGAGGGAAGATGAATGTAATTTTTGGTGTATGAAGGAATTGTTTTGTTGTTTTGATCATTTATGTTTGTTTTCTGAACTATGAATCGGAGCTTTTTCCTTAGCTTATTTCTAAATTTTCCGAGCCGTTTCATGCATTCTTCACCATTCCGGGAAATAGTTAACTTGTTAACCGTAACATAATAAAGACCTTTTTTGACCTTTTTAAAGAATATCTGATTAGTCAATTTGTCTGTCAGCAGTAGTGTTTGCCTTTGTCCTTTTTACTCGTGCCCAGGCCTTTAGGCCGGGAACGAGTTATAAACTGCAAATGTTTTTTTTTTTTTTTTTTT
The DNA here is from genome assembly GCA_029948255.1 of Telmatactis stephensoni. NCBI lineage: Eukaryota > Metazoa > Cnidaria > Anthozoa > Actiniaria > Isophelliidae > Telmatactis > Telmatactis stephensoni. The sequence continues at coordinate 180,477 of JALIZF010001415.1, read as the reverse complement.
TTTTTCTCTGTTCGTCGCCAGAACAGGCCTTTCTTGCGCAATCGGTCACGTGTTAAAGCTCCTGATTGGTTCAGAGCGCAAGAAACAATGCCCTTCATTCATCACCTTTGAGCGAGTGCGAACTCTTCGAAGGTCTTCGAAGTGAACGCCAGTCAGGAACTTTAGGAATGCAAGATGGCGGACCGCCCAAAAAATAGCTTTGAGAGACAGGCTTTTCCAGCAGTGAGACAATAGAAATTGGAGCTTTTAACTCAAGATATACCTAGACACTTATAAGAGCTTCAGAATGGGCTGTTATTTTGAGCTTGATCTCCAATACTTTGACCAAATATCGAGCTCTCAATGGAGTACGTGAAAATAAAACTCTCGCGACTCGGGGCAATTCCTTTGAGCTGGAAATCTACGAATTTCTCACCCTACATGTTGCTAAACCAACGCATATAGAGGCAAGTCAATTATATTTTTCGTTCAAGCATTCAAGAGATCTTGAGAGGTTTTTGTGTTGAATTTTAACACCGACATTCTGGCCAGACAATTATTTAGTTATATATTTTCATGGAGCCAAGGCTCTATTTGACCTGATGCGTTTGGTCACGTAATGGATAAAACATCTGAAACATGAACGAAAAAATACACGATTTGGTATTGTGTCAAAGGCGTCGTTGTAGAAGTCTTTACTTCAAACAATTGAGATATATAGTGAAATAAAAAGTTGAATAAACTGGTATATTTTTGCATGTTGGAGATATCTAATACGACAAACTGAAGGCACATATTAATAGCTGCTGACAGACAAGTTGACTAATCAGATATTCTTTGAAAAGGTCAAAATAGGTCTTTATTATGTTACGGTTAAGTGAAGAATGCGTGAAACGGCTCGTTCATATATAAAACATCCGAAACATGAACGAAAAATACACGATTTGTTATTGTGTCAAATATAACGTTGTAGAAGTCTTTACAGCAAACAATTGAGATATATAGTGAAATAAGAAGTTGAATAAACTGGTATATTTTTGCATGTTGGAGATATTTAATACCCATGCATGATAATAGAAAGACAAAGACAAACACTAGTTGTTGACAGACAAACTGACTAATCAAGATATTTTTTAGTTTAAGTTAGCCGATTCAAAAAAGGTCATTATGTTACGGTTAGCTATTTCCCGGAATGGAGAAAAATGCGTGAAACGGCTCGGGGAAGAGTACGAACGGAGCCGGTCATTGGAGCCTCTCTTAAAAAGGGCTCCAATCTTCCAAGGGCACGAGTGAACGCACGTGTGCGTCATTGTTAAGTATACTTTGAGACGTATATTGAGGCAGTAACTAATACTCCAGATAGAATAAAAGGAGAGATTTAAAGTTAGAATTTTATTTATCATTTTGATCTGAAGCAGTAGACAGTCAGGAGCCAGTCCGAGCACGGCTGTGACCTCAATAATACAAGTCTGACCCGCTTGTTATGTCTATGACAAGTGACCGTCAATTGCGTTTCACTACATAATGTCTAGTACGTGAGATTTTATATTCATAGCGATATTTTGCTGCACACACAGAGAGAAATTTTCTTTTGTTTGTTCGGATAGGTTCTCCTTGCTGTTTGTGGGGCTACAACCATAAAAACAAATACCCTGAAGACGTAGGTTGTTTATGTAATTCGAGCTAAAGTGATCGTGTCCTCACCAAGAAACACGACACGACTTTGCCCTGAAGCACTGAGACAAGCAATTAAAATTGCGATAAGAGAAAGTAAGCTGTCGTTTATCTAATGAAGGGTCTCTGGTTGATGTAGTAGGTATTGTTTGGGCTTCCTGTGGTCATTTTGGTCAGTCCACGAGCTACCTCCGCCATTGGCGGTTTGATCTCTAGTGTCGTCTCTCTTATCTTCAGAGTAGTTGTCAATTAAGTCCCTGCTTACTAAACAGTTAGTATTTGTTTCCTTTTTCCTTGTATTCCCTGAGTATTTGTGTGAGACATTCCCCCCTCATTATAACTCATGGATTTGCAATCTACGAGTTAAGAATAGTTAGCGAGGGGCGCCATTGAGACTGAGTAATGTATACTTATCGTTTTGATAAGATCCTTTCACGGCTAAGAAGTTATTTTATCTTATCATTTTCGGGACAAGTAAACAGGCCCGAATGTTTGTCGCGTAATGAACGTATCGTCGAAGTTAGTTTACCAGGGTTAAAAATATTAGGTTCTTTCCAGAATCTGCAGATTGTAATATACTGATTTTTTTTATTCTTTCTAGAGTGCAAACAAACTTGATTAAAAAGTATTTTTGATTATACCTATACGTATATAGGGGAGGACGGGGAGACTATTTATATGGCATGGTAAATTGATACGGACAGTGATGGTTGACTAAAAGTTAGTATGCTAAAATGATCGAGTGAAACGTGCTACAGTGCAGATGATTATCAATGTTACTTGGTAACAGCGCGATAATGACGTTGAAAGTTTAACATATTATATGACAGTATAGATATTAGTGTTGCAAATTGCCATTGCAAGTTTCAGTCTGTGGTTGTCTGCTGTTTGCTATATCACTCATAATGTCGGTTATTAGAAACACATATACGCTCATCTGGGAACATACAAACGCACACGTGAGTTGCGGTAGGCCTACACTAAAAGACGTCGAGCGTTTTCGGAATGGGCCGGTCCGCAATAGTGCTGTAGAATTGAATTGGAATGAAACTTGGATTTACAATGCTAATAATCTTGACTCAACAGTATTCACGATGTACAGCTTGAGAAATCAAAAGTTTCATAAAGCGATAATCTTTAATCAAGGTAAGAAGAAGCTGAAATTGATGGAAGATTTTGATAGTTTATGTATCGATACAATGGTTCCTGTATACATTTGGTGTTATGCTGTTATATCATCTGAATGTTGTAATAAAGCAAATACAGCTGATGAATGTATATTTAGAAATAAAAGCTGGTCTTGTTCTAAAAATGAGAGTTGTATAGTATCAAGTATCACAACGCAGGATTTGAATACGTATAACTGGTATAAGAACAACTTCAGGTCATCTGTTTATAAGAATTTGAATCATAGGGTGAATCATTGTAACTTTATGCTGTCCAGAGATATAGAAACAAATCCTGGTCCTATTGATCCTAGTAAGACAATCGAAGCGCCTTACAGTCAAGACAATGTGGTATTGTTTGGGGAAAGTACAGGTACTCAGTGCGTAGCTATGTCTCTAACATCACTGGTATTCAACTACAGAAATAATGGTATTTCATCGTCAACAGATTTGGTTCAAATAATGGACATCGGTAATGAACTGTATGGAGCATTATCTAGACTGTCCCGACAAACATTTTTATTGTTAACAGAAGTACCTGAAATGGTTTCGATGTTTAATACTACGTACCGATTTGATTACAGTCCAAGCTATAATGGTACTATTCATGGTCATCATACTGTGGAAAGTTTTAATTATTGTACATCATTTGTGAATGCAATGGAATCATTAATTGCACAGAATTATACGTCATTTATATTAACAATTGGTTGTAGTACTGTGGCTGTATACTTGACCTCATATGGTAAGATGAAATTATTTGATTCACATGCTAGAGATGCAAGGGGCCTGTCTCATCGTGAAGGAACATGTGTATTGTTAGAAATTGCATCATTACAAGACTTACAAACCTATTTACAAAGGCTGCATGGAAATCCAAATGCGTTATTTGAAGTTAAGGGTGTGCATATTAGTGGTGTTAATACCTCTGAAGAGTTATGCCAAGACAGTGTTGTATCATGTAATGAAATCAATTATACAAGGGATAGTAATGTTATTTGCAATACAGTCATTAATATTCCATTCGAATGCTGCTGTGCCATATCATTGTATTGTCTTTGTTTTAGTGTAATAAAATGCACCAAGAATTGGAATTCGGAAACTTTAAATGCAATTGTTGAACATGGAACAAAATTTTACAGCTTTGTACTTAATAACCACTCTGATGAACAACAGCCTACCATTAATGACCTTCCCTGTACAGTACAGATATATGATGCACATATTACCGTTAACTGTAGTCTGGATAAACAAGGAATGCTAAATTGTGGATCTCTAAGTAGCAAGATAATGCTTCAAAAATTAATTGAAGACAATTCAAAGGATAACACTGGATTCTTGATGTGGATATCAAGTTGTTGTGTAAGTTGTATTTTTCAAAACAACAAGCAAGGAAAGTACTTTTTAGCCGAATTCAGTCGTAATGGAAATAAAGTAAACGCATTTGGAAATATTACAGACATTGATTGTTTGTCTCAGATGCTTTTTGAGATTGCTAAAAGAGAAGCTGCAAGTAATTGTGTAAAATATTGTGTAAAGTTTATTTGTTGCTCAACGAATTTGTCAAATGATGTTAGACAAAGGGTAAGGAAAAAACATCTGTCTAATAATCAAAAGGAACAACGATCAAACAGAAAGAGAAAGCTATATGGAGAAACGGAGCCTGAAAGCAAAAGAAAGCGTTTGCAAAAAAAGGCAGATAAATATAGATTATTGACTCCTATTGCAAAAGAGAGTATTTTACAAAAGGGAAGAGAGTTGAAGAAGAAGTGGTATAACTCATTAAATCCTGAACAAAGGGATTCACTTCTGAGTAAAAGAGCAGAATGGTATAAATCGCTGAATTCTGAAGAAAAAGAAACCGTTTTGAGTAAAAGAGCAGAATGGTATAAATCGCTGACTTCTGAAGAAAAAGAAACAGTTTTGATTAACAGAGCAGAATGGTATAAATCGCTGAATTCTGAAGAAAAAGAAACAGTTTTGAGTAATCGAGCAGAATGGTATAAATCGCTGACTTCTGAAGAAAAAGAAACAGTTTTGAGTAATCGAGCAGAATGGTATAAATCGCTGACTTCTGAAGAAAAAGAAACAGTTTTGAGTAATCGAGCAGAATGGTATAAATCACTAAATGTTGCAGACAAAGAAACACTTTTGACTAATCGAGCGGAACAGTACAAATCACTAGAGCCTGAAGAGAAAACGAAAATAGTATCACATGTCCTATCGAACAGACTAAAGGCACAACAAAACTCTGACTTGAAGTCTAAGATCTTAGTATTTGAAAAGAAAATAAGAGAGGGTCCATGCTATGTATGTTCGGTTTGTAATAGACTACTATACAAAAAAACAGTGATTAAGTTCAAGGAACAGAAGTACAATGTTCATAATGTGTTTACACGTGTTCAGTCGTTTGATGGGAAGGAGTACATCTGTAAAACGTGTCACACAAAGGTTATGAAAGGCCAAATCCCATGTCAAGCCGTGTGCAATAAATTATTTGTATACGAAATACCTTCGGAACTATCAGTACTTGAAAAGCTGGAACAAGTTCTCATAGCTAAAAGAATTGTGTTTGAAAAGATAGTGATAATGTCGAAAGGGCAACAGAGAAAAATTAAAGGTGCAATATGTAATGTACCAGTTGAATGTCATGAAACATGCAGTATATTACCACGTCCTCCGGAAAGATCAGGTATATAATGCTAAAACTGAAAAGAAAAATGGAATTTAGGGGACATGTTTACTTTCAAGGAGTGAGACCTCAACTTTTGCTAGATGCTCTAAACTGGTTAAAGATGAATAACCCACTTTACAGTGATATCATTGTAAGCAATAAGAATATTGATGCTCATACAACGAATTTGCAACAAAATGAAGATAATAGAGAAGGGATAACCAGATCTATGAATATAAACGAGGAAAAGCTAGGTGATTGTTTTGCTAATCGCTCAGATGGAGCAAAAGCTGACAAAGAGGACATAAATGATGATGAGGAAATAGAAGATCCTATGAATGAATATAGATCGCCAACAAATGAAACGTGTTTGCAGTCTGTAATACCAGATTACCCTGTAACTGTTGAACAAAACGAGAATGTATCACCAGGAAACGAAGTCTACAACGTTGCACCAGGGAAAACAAACATCCTGTGTCATTTATGATGGATAAGCAATGTGAAGAGCTAGCGTTTCCAGTACTTTTTCCGAAAGGCCAATTTGGATACAATGTTGAACGAGATGTAACACTGTCACCAGTGAAGTACTTTAATGCGAGATTGTTGCATTATAGTGGGAGATTTGCTACAAATCCTGAGTATCTCTTTTTTGCACAGTTCATTGTAGAACAAAAGAAAGTGTCAGACAGTATAAATATTGCTCTTAAAAAAGTTCATGGTCGGCCAACAACGGCTGCACAACTACGGTCTAATGTACAAAGACTACAAGATCTTATTTGTCAAGATCAGGCTTATCTATTTTGAGGACACATTCCAGGTACCCACCTTACTGGCAGAGATTTATGCATTAAGTGATAGCTGTGGTAAAACAGCTTGGAAATACCCACCATGGTTCATGACATTATCTTGTGCTGATCTTAGAATGGCCTGACTCTTTCAGATTATTGCCAGAACACAAGGCATGAACATGACTGATGATGAGGTTGAAGCTTTGTCTTATAATGAAAGGTGTTGCATCTGAATCTTAATCCAGTAGTTGTTGCAAAACACTTTCAGTACAGAATAGAATATTTTTCACTGAGGTTCTACTAACAAATGCACAAACCCCATAGGTAAAATAATTATTATGCACTGCGTATCGAGTTTCAAATGAAGAGGCTCTCCTCACTTACAATGCATTGAATATGGAACTTGCTGACTTGGCCAAAATTAACCTCTGATACTAAGCAGGATTACATAAACTATGTAGACCAGCATGTGCATGCATATCTCCCTAGTACACAAGAAGACCCTGAATTATATGAACTAGTCAAAATGTATCAAAAGCATAGTCATTCAAAGAGTTGCAGAAAATACAAAAATATGCAATGCAGGTTTAACTTTGGACAGTTTTTTACGGACAAGACTATTATAGCTGAGCCTTTATGTGAAGAATTAGATGAAGAGATAAAGAGAACAGTCATTGAAAGGCAACAAGAAATTCTAACATTGGTTAAAGGAAAAATTAATGAACTGTTGAATCCCAGCAAATCAAGTTACGATCCGACACTAACTGAAGTAGACATATTTAATTCTGTTGATATTACAGAAGAACAGTATTATTGGGCCCTGTCTGTCTCTCCAAACTCAGCTGATTATGAACTGCATCTCAAAAGACCAATCGACAGTTGTTTCATTAATAATTACTTCATTGCCGGTATTAAGGGATTTAAAGCAAATGTTGATTTACAGCCTGTTTTCAATCACTACAAATGCGTCACCTATGTATGTTCATACTTCACTAAAGATGAAACTGAATGTTCGCAAGCTATCATGAATGCAGCAAAGGAAGGTAGAAAAGACAATCTAAGTATAAGAGATCGCTTGAAAAAAATTGGTGCAGCTTTTTTATCAACTAGAGAAGTTAGCTCACAAGAATGCGCGTACAGATGTATGCCTGAGTTATGGTTAAGAAAGACCTTTCCAGCAACTATTTTTGTCAATACAGATTTACCACATAAAAGAGTACGGGTTGCAAAGTCACAAGATGAGTTACAAGATCTTGATGACGATAGTACAGATGTATATAAGTCCAATATCATTGAAAGGTATAGTATCAGACCACAAGCTATCCCTGCAGTAGATAAATTATGTCTTGCCGAGTTCGCTGCATACTATTACAAAGAGTATAGAAAGGAATGTCATGAAACAGCTGATGCTCAGCCAGAAGTTTTAAAAAATGACAAGATTGAATTACAACATAACTTAGCTGATAGTGATGTATCATTGCTTCCACAAAGAATCAAACTGATGAGTGTCACCAAGGAAATTATGAAGCGAAGGAAGGTAAAAGCTGTTATAAGATATCACAAGCCAAACAAAGCAAAAGAACCCGAACTGTATTTCCATCACCTGCTTATGTTATATTATCCATGGAGAATTGAAAGAGATCTTCTAGGTAGCGATGAAACATATGCGTCAAAATTCTGCGATCCTATTGTACAAACTATAGTAGAACAAAATAGGAAAAACTTTGAACCCGATGGCGATGCCCTAACAGAAGCACTTGAATTTCTTAGAAATAATCCAGACCATCATTGTCATTCATATGATGTTTTGAATGACCAAGAGAATGCAGATATGCAATCAGAGATGCAAGACGATTTAGCACCAGAAGAGTCATTTAATGAACAGTTGCCTGGTGATTTATGTGGCACAAGGCCTGTAACCAATCAGCACTCAAATATTGGAATAACATCATTCAGACAGCCTTTAGAAATTTCCGACGATGACCTACGTGAACACATCAGATCACTAAACAAAAGACAGCGTTATGTGTATGACATTGTTCTTACATGGTGTAGAAGTAAATGATGAACATGATATACTCTTAAACCTAAAAGACATATACCAGTTAATCTTTTCATACTGTGGTGAGCAGGGGAGTGCAAAAGTCCATTGATTAAAAACAATTATACGCACACTGCTACTAAAAACCTTCAGACATGCACCAATGAAACCCTGAATTAGCCTACATTTCTTTAATGGCTCCTACTGGTTGCAGCTATCAATAATTAGATGGAACATACAATAATACTGCTCTAGGCAATTCCCAAGGATACAGGTGATAGTAGCTACCTGCAATGTCAAACCAAAAGAGAACACAGATGAGAATGTCATTAGCTGAACTGAAATTGATCATAATTGATGAAATATCTATGGTTGGTAATACTAATTTGCTTCACATTCATCAAAGACTAAAAGAAATTTTTGGTACTTCAAACTCTCAAATGTTTGCTGGCCTTAGCATTATTGCTGTAGGTGATATGTATCAGCTGCCACCAATACGTAGGAAACCTGTCTTTGACAAATTATAAGAATGATGTCTATAACTTAATACCATCCATGGCATCTTTTCACAATGATAGAACTCATTGATATCATGAGACAGAAAGATGATCAAACCGTTTGCCAAGCTTTTGAAACAGATTCCGTACAGCAAGCCAAACTGAAGAAGATATCAAGTGCATTCAATCTAGAGCAATAGATCAATCACATCCCAATTATCCATCAGATGCTCTTCACATCTGGGCTGAAAATAATCCTGTTGATCAACATAATAACATGAAAGCTTAGAACAAATAGCCTTCTTCCTTGTTTTCATCTGAAAGCCACAGATCAATATCCTCCAAATGTCTCAAAACAAGACTATTGATAGAGTTACTAGCTAGAAAAAGATCTGAAACAGGTGGACTTGATTCTGATATCTATATCAAAGAGACTGCTAGAGTTCATGCTTGACAAGCCAATATTGATATTGCCATGATAGACTTATCAATGGACAAATAGAACTGTTTATCGAATTGGAAAATAACCAAACAATGAAAAACCAAACTGTTTGTTTACATTAAGTTTTGATGATGAAAAAAGCTGGCAATAATTTAATAGAAAAGAGTAGCAATCCTTTTGTTAGAGAGAAAACAGAGTTGTAGCCTATTGAACCCATATTAGCAAGAATCAAGATAAGATCAAACAAGCCATCTTCACCTGAATCCAGAGAATGCGGTTTTCCTTTAAACACTAGCCTATGCTGTGAGTATTCATAAAGTACAAGGATTATCACTCAAGAACTTAGTCATTAGCTTTGAATTGATCAAACAAAGAGGATTCAACTATGGTCAAGGTTTATGTTGCTTTAAGTAGATCTACATCTTTAAATGGTATTCACATTTTGGGAAACCTTGAAAGCAAACATGTGAAAGCAGATTCTAGAGTACATGAAGAATATGAAAGACTAAGGCACATATCCTCATTGGCAAAGAAAAAGAGTGACGCTCCGGGAGAGCGACCATTGTTCACAGCCTGTTTGTTGAATGTTAGATCTTTAAATAAACATGCCATAGATATTAAGTATGACTCAAATGTCATGGACAGCGATGTTATAGCCTTCACAGAAACACAGCTTCTATGTAGTATGAACGACACCGACATCAAGAATCATTTATGTCCATTCACATTGTATAGACAAGATCATGCTACTGACAGATTCTTGAGTTTAGCAGTATGCACGAAAAATACTGTCAAAATAACAGATTACCAATACTTTGAAGAGGTGAATGGCTTGAAGTTCGTAATTACCAATAATCGTGGGCAAGAAAATTGTACAGTACTGCTTGTTTACCGGAAAAATAACATCAATATTGTGCAGTATGTTGAACACCTTAGAAATATCCTTGGCTGCAGTCACAGTGCTATTGATGTTGTAATGGGAGACTTCAATATAGATTATTTCCATGAAAGCCGCATTGCACCATTGGAATCTTTAATGAATTCCTTAGATTACTACCAAGTTGTTGAAAGTCCCACGTTTGTTTCAGCTGGCAGCACCTTGGATCTTGTGTATGTAAAATCCAGATACGATATTGTAGAAAAGACAATCGTAAGTATTTACTATTCTGATCACGATGCAGTGAAATTTTCACTCTCGTTCAGGTAAAGGAACTAGTATAGTTTGGTATAATTATTATATAGCTATTGTTACAATGTCGTTGGATATTGATTGCAACAACGTTTGAAGTAGAATTGTGCAAAGGGTTGTTTCTATTAGGTAGGTTGCAGTAGTGCAAATAGAAGACCGAAAATTTTACAACTATAGCTACTTGTTGTGAATATGTGTTGCATTATTTATCGATCTATTTATATATTGAATTATCTGTTCATATATTTATCCACTTATTTATGCAATTGTCTATTGATCTATTTATGTATTTGTTTATGCAATGATCTATTTATTTATTTATTTACTTACTTATTTGTTTATTTATTTATTTATTTATTTGTTTGTTTGTTTGTTTGTTTATTTATAGACGCATTTCTTTATGTACTTACTTGTTTATGTATTTGTTTGTTTAATTAATAGTTGAGTTATTTATGTATCTTGTTGATGTCCTACTATTAGCACAAACCATTTTTAGGAGTAGAGTTCATGAAGTATTGAACTATCAAAGTTATTGTGTATTGAATTTCTACAAGGCGCCTGAATGTACAGTCCCTCAGATTACATCAGGTAAGTTCAAGAGATAGTTTTGTATACACAATTTATAATAATATATACTGATTATGTGCATGTGTTTCCGTTTACAGTTAGATATGGTAGATACTTCTGAGGGTCTCACCAAAATTTACAAAAATGATTTCCCAGTGTAATATCCAAGGGGTAACAGCTTCTGGATACTTGTACCATAAAAGCCAACAATAGAGAATGATACCAGTTCAAATTAAAGGACAGTGGTTCCCGAGGATATTTAGAATGTATTAGCAACAATCTGAACGGGAATAGGCAATGGACAATTTGGTGGCCTTAATCACATCAGTCTGAGAAACGATTTGTACGATGAATTGGAATAGGATGTGTAAAGGACAATGGTATCTGGATGGTTGTAGAATCGATTCTTTATGAACAACTTGAAATGTATTAACGAAGAGCGAAATCTGCCCACTTGAATACTTTGTGGATGTTAAAGAAGAAATAGTGTAATCCAGAAGATGATATCTACGGGACAATGGGTTGTTAATGCATGTATTATAAATGACATGGAATGAGCTATCAAAAAGATGATATATTTGCCGAAACACTTTCAGCGTGTAAAAGAACTGGAAATATAATTTCGGTTGGAACATCTAAAGGACAATGCCTCTTGGGTGTTCATGAGGTGTACTTGAAACGAAATTTTGAAACGCAAATTGCTTACTTCTTTGTTGTATGTATAAAAACAAAGAAATTTGTTATCAGTGTAGAATATAATTTAATGGAAGTAGAAGCAAAAGACCTGTAAGTTCCTGTGAAAACGGCTGAATGGAAGCAGAGACTGAAGCGTTACTTGAGTGTTAATAGACCTGCTTTACGTAGTGAGACAAGACAAGATAAAGCGGTCATGTCAAGCAGTCAATCAGTTTCTATTTCAGCTAATTTGTGATTGGTATGTTTTGCTATCTCTGCTTCCGCTTACACTGTTCTGGAGTGCATGTTGACATAAGTGAGTGACACAAGGAGAGACGGAAGGATAAGAACAAAGAATGCTTCCAGTCATTCTGTTTCTACTTTCATTGTTAGTTGTATATGAAAAATACGTATTATTGTCATATGGCATTATGCGCGTGTGTATTTAGCGTGGGGTCCTTAGGGTATTAGCGTGATATATATTGAGGTGCTGGCCGTGTTGCAAGTCATCTACGGTCAGCCTCGCCGTCTTTTTGGTACGTCGTTGTTTTTTCTATACAAATTATAGTCTAGTTAATGCCTTGTAAACCTTATAACCCCAAAGGTTCACATCTTAGCATTGGTTGGGGGTACACGGTCCCAATTTTTTCCACAAAGTGGTTTTTTGGGTTTACGTGTCCGGCTATGATGTATTAGCTAGTTTTTTGGTATATACTGTCATTATTATTCAAGTGAATAAAATTTGGGGGCCTGGCTGACCAACCTGCCCAAGCGTCAATGTGTGTTGGTTGTGTTATTTATAATGTGTAGTGGAATCAAAATACAATTTTTCTTTCACTTTTGTTAACTCTAAGAACACTTGTGGAAACTTATAATAACTTTTAGTATAAGCTGGGTTGGTTTTTGGTACCACGCGTACGGTCTAAAGACAAAGAAATAAATGTCGTTTGGGACTAAACAATCGTGAGAGGACAATGGCGTATTGTTATTTGTAGCATGCATGAATTGTCAACAATGTGTGACCAAACACTAAATGAATAATGTAATGCATAAATGTGCTTGTGATGTATAGTCATATATCCTCACTGCACACCCATTACCTCGCATTGTGATAAGTTATGGGGAGAGATGCCGCGGATGCTGAGGCAATGGGCCTGCAAAGGATATATGGTAGGGAGATAACCGCCACCAGGGGAGGTGGGAGGGCGAAATATTTCTGCTCCCAGCCTCGTAGGCTGAACTCGGATGAACTGGCCACGAGGTGTGTCAAATGACGCTATTTATGATGGTAGACCGCAAAGCATCATGCCCGCATTAATCAGGCTCAAGCACGATGGAATTTGGGGAGTTTATCAATCCGAGGTAATTATGTATGCAGTGAGAATAGTCATATATCCTCACTGCACACCCATTACCTCGCATTGTGATAAGTTATGGGGAGAGATGCCGCTCCTGCCCCTCGACCATACGCCGCACGTTATCCGTCCCAAATGGCGCTTAACGAAGGGGAAAAAACACACATATAACAAACCGAACGGGTTCGACTGCCTTTATTCTTCCAATACTCAGAACTCCTAAATTCTGTGATAACCTATAGGTACTTAGTTAACTAGAGAGCATTTTGTAAGTTGCTAGGGTGGGTGACCGGGGTAGCCGTCGAAGACACTGCCTTTGAAAACACGTTTTCCAAAAGCGACAGAGATACATCAACATTCGAAGCTTGCATGTATCGCTGTGCAACTTCCCCGCTCCTCCACCCCAAATATTGTACTACTTCTTCCTGAGAACAACCCAGGAGTCTAAGAGTATTGGACAAACCCACCCTAAAGCTATGGGGGGTCTCACCCCCATCAAGCTTGGCTTCGGATAGATACTTTTTGAGCCTATTGTTGACGGCAGAACCTGTGAAAGGTTTGTCAGATATCGAGCCCCTATGATCCGTAGATCGAAAGAAAAAGCCCTGATTCAATGGGATCTCTAAGATTCTGCACACACTAATGTAATATTGAATCCACGCAACTGGGCAAACTTCTGGGTGGTTAAACTTGACAAGGGCAAATGAACGAGCAGCCCCCGTACGAAGGTTCTTAGTTAGGGTGAACTTGAGCAAAAAACCCTCCCGATCCTTTAATCGAAACACATTACTAGCTAAGAGGCGACCTAAATCGGACGCTCTGTCACCCGTGAAGAAATCAACAACAAAGAAAGTACTATCCCTAACAAGGATATATTTCTGGACCTTAGACAACGATGCACTATTGGTAAATAAACCTCTCAAAAAGGCAACTAATCTTTGAAATTTGTCAAAAAACAATGGTACTGCCTGAGTAGGACAAACGGCTAAGCTCGCCTGTTCCTCCCTTACAAACTTCAGATAGTCCTTGACTAGAGGGTGGGCAACTGGGTTGGAATCATGAAGGCGCCCTAGATTATTGAATATTGCTCTCAAGCGACCCAGGAGAGAGTCCACTGAACCGGCCGCCAGGCGTCTCGGGCACTTGCAGTTCACTCTCGAGCACGAAGCCGCGTGAACCTTTGTCCTCCCGGACTTGTCTTTATCAATCAAGAACTTAATAATATCCTCGGCAGTACAAGAAGTGGTTGTCTTGGGAGGGGACAAAGCATCTAGGAATTTCACCATCTGTTGCTCGAGTGCACACTTCTGTCGGTAATAAGGCTTAGAATGCATGGCAGACCTGAACTCTTGAAACCGCTCCTGGATCGCTGACTCATCTATAACAGACACGCTATCCACACGACATATAAGCCCGGAAGGCGTGCCACAAGCCTGACAAAAGTTGGCCTCGGCATCATTAGGATAAAGACATGAAGAGCAACGCCGAGCGGGCTTCCATGGGCGTGCGACCTAAGAGATTAAATAAATATTAACCTAACTAACATGTACAACGAAAGGCCCATAAATCCCACTGGAGGTTCCTGGAAGACCAACCGTGGTTGCCTTCGCATGGGAACAACAAGACGAAACGCTGGCCCTTTTTCCCCAAAAGTGTACGGTCAACGACGAAGGATTGAAGAAGCGCCCACCAGAAGCGTCGCGGCTTTAAATCTGGGACCACGATAGTGAAAGAGCCATGGAAATCTTGCTCAATAATGTACTTGAGCAAAGGCGGGACCATAACAAACGGCGGAAAAACGTAGATGTTATGATTAGAAGGCAGCTTTTGGGCAAACACGTTGGTACCGCTGGATTCCGGAGTGGAGCAAGGCGTAAAATGCGGAAGGCGTCGTCCCTTTCTATCCGTCTGGCAATTACTATCCAACGACATAAGGTCGAAGGTGTGGGGACCATATAAACTGTCGACTTGTTTCCACGCACTTTCAGATAGCATACAATCCAAATCGGAAAGCCTGCGAGAGGGTGCATCGGCTGGGTTCTCTACAGAGGGAACGTAATGCATATCGAGAGAAAAATTGCACTGTCGACAACACACGAGAATCTCCTTGAGAACTTCATTAACCGCCGAGCTTCTACATCCCTGACTTTGCCAAGCAGACACTAAGACCAGACTATCAGTATGAACATCAACCCTCGAGGAGCCGATGTGATGTCGGAACGACAACAGTGAATGAAGCAAAGCGCGCGCTTCCAAGGTATTAATATCGTGGGAGTTGTCTGGCCAGTAATCTCTGGAGACCAAGCTTTGGCCATCTTTCGACAATATTCCACCCCAGGCTTTCTTAGAAGCATCACAAAAAAGCTTGACTGTAGCGTGGTGTTCGGGTCTCCACTGAAGGCAATCCGTCCAATCGTCAAGAAAACGCCAGTATGCCACGTCAGCCTGAAGACTACCCTCCACCTTAGCAGACGGACGAGAGGAACCACCAAGGCGCGAGATAGCCTTGAAAATTTCACGCACATACAATTTGCACCCAGGGATGGCCAGGCTGAAAGAAACGACCTTACCAGCAAACCGCTGCAGCGTCTTCAAAGTGACAACTTTGGACGAAAGAATACCCTCCCTTAGGATAGCGAACTTCCTCCTCTTGTCTCCGGGTACAAGAAAGGCTTGACGAGAGGAGTCGCACAAAAAACCAAGGAAACGCACTGTTGTGGAAGGCGTAAACTGAGATTTGGCAATAGCCACGAAGTAACCTGCCTCAATAAGCATGAAACATACTATATAAGCTGCAGCTTCCGCCCGCTTCGTACAAGGAGGTCCACTGACGTACAGAGGGGAAGAGAACAATTGCCCCACATGACGATCGTCGATGTATTGTGATACCGGGACTCCCAATGAACGAGCAGCACTAGAAACGGCCAAACCAAGTTTATGGTAAATGAACGCGCTGGCTTTCCAACCGAACGGTAATGTCCGGAAAACGAAGAAAAATCCTTCCCATTCGACACCAAAGTACGTCTGCGATGATGGGTGCAACAAGACATGCTGGTAACCACTTTTATCATCGAACGTCGTTTGGAGGTGACCAGGGAGGACATACCGGGGGAGATCGGTAACGTGGTCCAACTTAAAGGGCAGGTCCCGGATCCACAAGTTCAAATACCTTTCGTCGTGGCAGAGGCGGGGTTTTGATGGCTCGACCGTTAAAGGCAAAACCAGGTGTGGGGCCTCAACTAGATTCACGGGACCCAGCACAGTCAATACTCCCTGGACTACCCATTGCAACAAAGTGTCAGAGATAAACTTGGTAAATTTAGCACAACTACTTGAATTTTCCATTCTGATAGCGGGAGGCCTGGGAGAATTGAAGGTCCCACCCTTAAAGTTGCCTTCAAATGGGGTGAAAAAATGGTCGATCTTGACACCATCCCTAATGATTTCCAACAAATCCACCTCGTTACAAGGGGCGTATTCTAGAAGGCCTTCCCAATAGGCAAGCTTGTTATGAATGTTTCCTGCCCTGAAGTGAGCTGGGTCGAAGAAACGCAATTGGTCGAGTCTGCCCAAACCAGGTTGACGCATCACAGCATCAGGAGGAGACAAGGGGCCAACAAAGGGTGGGGTTCCCTCATTAATAGACCTCAACGGAATTTCGCCTTGAGGTAGCTGTACTTCTGATAATCTGGATGCGAACGAAAGGTGATTCCCCTGAAACGTGATAAACCAAATACGGGTAAGGATACGAACCGCACTACGCATAGGGAACCCGACCCTCTGTTGACCCCAGGCTCCGAACTTGGTCCGGAATTGAAGCACTGAGCAGGCTCCCCCAAGGTCAACGGAGGAGGCGCGTAAGCGGAACCGGGGTAAGCACACCCGCCCACACTGACAACGGGGCCCTCTAAGAACGGGGTGCACTCAAGATTGACAGACATTAAATGCCAAGGCATTCTTTATTTACTGCATTACATGAAATGGATTAACAAATAACTAAATGCATCAAGCGATACTGGAAGAGGCTCGAGACCACTAGCGGCCACGTCCGCGTCCGCGTCCACGTAAGCGGCAATTACGGGCGATATGCCCCCAACCGTAACAGAAGTAGCACTGAACGTCGTACGGTGACGCATTCTGACGCGCGTATCCCCTAGGCTGGCGGCCCATCGGACGATTCATGCCTTTGAGAATAGAAGTCGCTTCCTTCGCCATCTTCGCCCTGAGAGGGTCGCCCACCAAACCCACCATGAGGCGCTGGAGATGAGAGTGATCTAATGACGACACTCTAGCCTTGACCTCGTCCAAGGCCGCTGCATACTCGTCCGCTTTGGAGTGCGCCTGTGTCCTCGCCAGACGCACCAACGTCTCTAAGAGCTCTACGGCTTCGTACCGATCGAAAAGAGATGTAGGCCTATTGAGATGTCTTCTCAAGGTAACCAAAGCATGGTCGCAGGACTCCGTAGCCTTGTCTCTCTCCAAGGCCTGAATTTTTTGTTCTAGGCGATCGACACGGTCGGCAGGCTGCATCGAAACGAAAAGGAAAACGGACGTTAGCTTTGTAGGACAAATAAATAAAATTCATGGCGCTAATTACCATGTATTAACATAACACCATCGAGTATCCATGCCCAACCGCACGAACTTAAACTAGTGTAAACGGCAACTGCTAAATGAATAATGAAAGAGAATGCGCACATGGCCTTACGAGCCAAATATTTTGACTCACACGACTGTCCGGGTCAAGCCCTAGCTAATACGGCTCTCCAGGCCACACTCTAGCTTATCTACGTGGCTCTCCAGGCCAAACTCTGCGTGTGTCCTATATGACTTCCCAGGCCAACCTCTTAGTGTATATTTCACATAGCTCTCCAGGCTAAACTCTTAGTTGACGTATATGGCTCTCCAGGCCAAGCACTTAGTGTATATTTCACATGGCTCTCCAGGCCAAACTCTTAATATGTATTTCACATGGCTCTCCAGGCCAAACTCTTAACGCATCGGCTCTCCGGGCCGAGCTCTTAGATTTTACACGGCTCTCCAGGCCAAACTCTGCGCTTATTTGGCCTTACATGCCAATATGCTTGACGTAATGACAAAATAATAATTAAATAACATATACCAAGTTCCAACTATATGAATAGTGCTACCGGCTACAGGATTGAGCTATAACTACGTAATTGAGCGAACCAAAACGAATAAATGAAAAATAACCAGAGATTATAATACAAGAGCGAGCGCGCCAGGTGGAAAAGAGGCCAATGAAAGTATACAAGGGACAAAACCCTAATTAGCCGATGAAAAGGTTTACGATTGAAAAGAGCGTACGACAATAAAAAGGAAAACATTTGAAGTAGAAACAAAAAATGCAAATGACCAAAAATACCGATATATGACCAACCGGGAGCGATAAATAAAAAGCAAAGCGGCGTAAAATAACAAGAAAACTTGCAAGAACTAGCCCCGGGAGAATGAATTTAAAAAGTGAACCGCGCCCAACCATACAGAAAAATAAGTCCGGCCAGAAAATGAAAGCAAACGAACAGGCGTGCAACAGACACTAACTAACGAAATAAACCCATATAAAGTAGCTAAATTCTAAAAAATGCATGATAGAACACATTATACCTCATGCTCGGCGTTAGCCTGTGCTCCTGCGTCCACTTGAGCTTGCCCTGCCGGACGGTTTTGGGCGACCGCCGGTTGCTGTTGTTGTTGGGCCGGTTGCTGTTGTTGGGCCGGTTGCTGTTGTTGGGCCGGTTGTTGTTGTTGGGCCGGTTGCTGTTGTTGGGCCGGTTGCTGTTGTTGGGCCGGTTGCTGAGGAACCTGCTGCGGCGCTGCTACTGGAGCTGGTTGAGGCGGCTGAGGGAGATTATTTCCAGCTGAAGCCATGGCTGGTGGCGGTTACACGAAATATTTCTGCGATGACTGCCTCGTAGGCTGAACTCGGATGAACTGGCCACGAGGTGTGTCAAATGACGCTATTTATGATGGTAGACCGCAAAGCATCATGCCCGCATTAATCAGGCTCAAGCACGATGGAATTTGGGGAGTTTATCAATCCGAGGTAATTATGTATGCAGTGAGAATAGTAATAGGAATTATTTATTAAAGATGGATCAAGAAGGTTACAAAATGGCACACGTGAGATATCTTAATTCTTACTTGTCCTATAAAAAGCAGGTGCAGGCTTACTATATCCAGAACATATTTTCTCAATTTCTTCTCACAAAGCGCAGTTTTCACATTGCTGAAACTTGGACGGACAATAGTTAGTCTCTTGTTTATATATAAGACATCCTATTAAATCTGAACGAAAAAATACACGAATCATATGTTGTGTCAAAAACGCCGATGTAGAAGTCTTTACAGCAAACAATTGAGATACATAGTGACATAAAAAGTTGAATAAACTAGTATATTCGCAGGTATATGTTTGCATGTCGGAGATATATAATACTCATGCATGATAATAGAAAGAGAGGCAAACACTAATAGCTGATGACAGACAAATTGACTAATCAGATATTCCTTAGTTTAAGTTAGCCGATTCAAGGTCTTTATATGAGTTGTTACTATGTTAGTGAGCCGGTTATAGAGCCTTTAAGACAAACAATTCAGGTGATAAGTGAAATAAAATCAACTTAAAGAATAAGGTCTTAGCTTGAATTTTACGAGGTCTTAAAGAAAACAAAATTCGGCTTTTGGAAAGTCGGTTCAAGGCGGTTTGGCAAAAATCTGTCACGGAGCTCTTGAAGATTTGATATTGTAAAAATACTGTGAACGAATAGAATATAGTCCTTATTACTCGTGCCCAGGCCTTTAGGCCGGCACGAGTCTAGGTTTGCGTTTTCAATCTATCTATCTATCTATCGTCGTAGTCGAGAATGTGCCATGAAAACGAGGCAAGCCACAGGCACCCCAGACCATCATTTAGAGCAGCGTGTAACTCCAGCATATAAAGCAAATAGACGGGTCCGAGTTCGTAATCCTCATGGAATAAGAAGAATTATTTTCGCCTTACTATGTAGTAAATATTATCTTTTCATTTTTTTTGTCGGTTTTTTATTTTATTTATTTTTTTTTTTTTTTTCTGGTTTTGAAGCATTCTAAGCTGTCGTTTAATTTGATTTAATTTCGACAGCTTGTCTGGCGATTGTCTGGCTCTTCGATTTGAGAAATTCAAGAATGTATTTCAATGTTCTCTGTAATTAAATGGTATGGCTAAAATCTTTTGGCGTACAAACTAAATTAATACTATTAGAAAGTCCGAATGATTACAAAGCAACAGCTACTTTAAAATATCAAAGAATAGACAGAGGTCAAACAGGTCACACAAACAGGACGGTGTGCTTTCGTGACGCTACAACTAACATTTGAATCGCTGTTTAATACCCTAGCAGCTATGAAATTAAATAAATATCAGACATAAAGGCAGCTCATATCTAAATGCCTTTTTAATTGGAAATTTAGGAGCGAGACCGATACCTCCATGAGTTCAAAGCAGACAAATATTCCGCCGTTCAGTACCGAACTCAAAACGTGACCAAAATGGCTTTAAAACATATATTTATTCTCGTGTCAGACTGAATTCCACTTGGGCACGAGTAAACGCACTATGTGCGTCTAGTATTATCATGCATTGGTATAATTACTCGGGCTACCTGTGGTAGCTCGAGTCTAGGTTTACCTTTTCGGTCTATCAATCTATCTATCTATATATCTATCTATCTATCAACGTCGCAAATCGGCAAATTACCCAGAAGCCTTTGGGGTACACTGTTGACCACGAGGCTTCCTGCATGTGGTCGCGAGAGATTGAGAACAAAATGGCGGACGCTATCAATCGGAATATATTCGGAGAATATATCGAACTATTGGCTTTTAATCTCAAGATACTTTGCTTTTAATCGTTAATATCGAATTCTCGAATTTAGTGGTGACCTTCTTACCAGCTGTTGTAATCAACTTATAATGTATTGATCGTACAAGAACACGAGACAGATCGATTTGTGGCAGCGAACTTCACTTGAGGACAGACATGTAAGACACGGAGATATTGTCTTTGGATCAGTAGTTTGTTTAAATTAATAATATTTCACCACTGCTTGCACATTATGTTTGCTTATATAAGCTTTATTTATACACGGTGTCTACAGTCATGCTCTTCCTGAGAGCCATGTTAAAAACGAACTAACTTAATTACTAGTAATTAACTATTAAACAATATCTACAATGTTTGTTTTTAACTAGAAAGACTAGGAGATTCTTGCCTTTGCGTAATAAGGTGACTAAGGTGTATTCAATAATTAAGCCAGGAAACAGGAATTAGTAATTGGTGCAAAATTACACCAAATAAACAATGTTTTTTTTATTATTAACTTATATTTAGTGCAATCTGTATTTTGTACAATGTCATGATTATATTGAATGCACTTTACTGTCAATCATGCTCATGTTCAATGTTAGCAGATAAAAATATAGTGATGGATAATCATGGAAATGATAGTAATGTTTATGAGACCTTTATATACATGCTTATATTAGCAACAATTGAAGAATAATTTTAGAATGTACAAAATGATATATTTTAGAATGTACAAAATGATATATTTTGTACAAGCTTTGTGCAACCATGTTCACAGAGACAAGATAAAGTGGATTGAATTGAAGATGTTACTGTATGTAGTAGTATCAGATTGTCATGCATGGAGGAGCTATATATGGTATCAGTAATGAGCATATATTGTATGACATTACACTTCTCCAAATAAAGCATCATCAACTGACTACTGCTATAATCATTGATCTGCTCCATATTAAAAACATGGTAATCCATGTATTGAAAAGTTGTGTTAAGAAACTGAAATGTACTGTACTGAAATGATTTCATAGAAAGGTAACTGTGGTACTTCTAGAATCTACCAATGTGATAACAGCAATATCAAACTCATTTTAACTTGGACATTGAAACAGTCTGCTGCAGTTTGTAAGTTTTGTTTCCATAAATCAAAGTAAAAAAGTACAGAATAGAAATTTAAATTGTCTAAGCTATAATGTATTATCTATAGATCATATTGGATCATTTGGTAGGCATTTACAAAATAAAGCAGACCATATACTGTATATGTCTGGCGTGATAAAAAGACCAGCAGTATATGAATAACCACCAATCAGGTGGTACAATTACCTTCCAAAAACGTTCTCCCTGGCCAATATAATTTGTGTTCTACTCTGCAGTACCTGTCATTTTTGCAATCAAAAGACACTGACAAGTCAAACTGGTTTGCATCAACTTCTGTTCTCCATTTCTCCCCAAGGACCCCAAGTATTACACAGACGTAGCCCGAGTGAACGCCTATTAGGCGTCTAGTTATATATCTCCGACATGCCAAAATATTACCCGCGAATATACCAGTTTATTCAACTTTTTATTTCACTATATATCTCAATTGTTTGCTGTAAAGACTTCTACAACGACGTTTTTGACACAATAACAAATCGTGTATTTTTTCGTTCATGTTTCAGGTCTTTCAGATGTTTTATCCATTACGTGACCAAACGCATCAGGTCAAATAGAGCCTTAGTTCCATGAAAATATATACATAAACTGTGTGGTCCAGAATTCAGTATAAAAACCTCTCAAGATCTCTTGAATGCTTGAATGAGAAATATAATTGACTTGCTTCTATGTATGTTCGTTTAGCAACATGTAGGATGAGAAATTCGTAGATTTCCAGCTCATAGGAAATAGTCTTTATTGCGAGGGATTGCGAGGGCTTCAGTTTCAAGTACCCATTTAGAGTTCGATATTTGGTCAAAATATTGGGGATGAAGCTCAAAATAACAGTCCATTCTGAAGCTCTTATAAGTATATAGGTATATCTCGAGTTAAAAGCTCCACTTTACTTGTCTTACTGCCTGAAAGCTATTTTCAAAATAGTATAAAAACATTCTAAAGCACATGGAGAAGACGTCTAACGTTGGATTTACGTTGTAATCAATAAATAATCGTAATTGTCGATAAGTAAACGAACACTCACGAAACCATTCGCGTTGTAATCAATAAATAATCGTAATTGTCGATAAGTAAACGAACACTCACGAAACCATTCGTGAAATTAGCGGAGTCGCTTTTCAGCCAATCCCAAGGCACTACGGACTACTGTGATGTTCGGAGATGTCGATTTTACGCCGAAACCTCTCCGAAAAACGGACTTACATTACATTACATTACATTACTTACACGACGATGACAATAGGCTTCTTTCTTCCTTACGGAAGACAGAAGCCCAAAAAGCCGACTTCCAACTCTGCATCGATGTCAAGATATATTTTTTTCTTTCCATGTCACTTGTGAGACATTTTCTCCGCAGCTTGTACATCAAAAGTTGTCCTTGAAAATCTCAAAAAACGCAGCATTATTTTTGCTTGGCGTTTTAGTAGGGCATTACTTGTTCTATACACAGCAATATTGCAGCAGCTCATTCAAATACAAGCACTAAAACGACCCGAAACTTAAACCTGATGTTGACCCGAACGCCAGCTCTTTGCGTTGAGACAACCATTTGACTCGCTAATTAGCATATTGCACTCGCAAATTGTTCACAGCATGTGCACGTGCATAGCATAGAGTTCCACGCTTCATGCATCAATGGTTGTCTCAACGCAAAGAGCTGGCGTTTGGGTCAACATCAGGTTTAAGTTTCGGGTCGTTTTAGTGCTTGTATTTGAATGAGCTGCTGCAATATTGCTGTGTATAGAACAAGTAATGCCCTACTAAAACGCCAAGCAAAAATAATGCTGCGTTTTTGAGATTTTCAAGGACAACTTTTGATGTACAAGCTGCGGAGAAAATGTCTCACAAGTGACATGGAAAGAAAAAAATATATCTTGACATCGATGCAGAGTTGGAAGTCGGCTTTTTCACGTAAGGTAAGTGTATATTTTAGCAATATTTCCACAGTGTTCTTGTGGTGTTTTGCGTACTTCGAGTATTCCTTACGCTGTCGTTATGTCCAAGTATAGAAATACAGCATCTATGGAAACTTTTGTAATTTCGTATCAAGCTTTTGGTTGTCATTGGGACTCCAAAAATGACCTTATTTGGAGATCTTTTGTTAGCGGAGTACAATAGAATTAATCACCGTGACACATCAGCCGAGTATGCAAATGAGCTGTTGAGTTTTCCGAATGAGTAATCCGAATAAGTGACAATTACCTCCCGTGGGGGAGGCGATAAAATTTATCCAAACACAGAGGACCCGGGAGAATATTTTTTTGTACTGCTGAGGGAGCCCCTGTTCGTTGATAATTGACATGCACTGAGGCAACGTACTCTCAGTAAATAAAACTCTTTGTTCATGAAATGAGTCCCGTGTAGGTTAAGGTAATTGAAGAAAAGAAATGAGTTTTATAACATTTCACGAGTGATATGTTTCTGTCTATTTAGAAATTCCAAATAGTTTTTTACTAAAGTGAAACTTTTGTTAGATTTTTTTTAGCTGCGAAACTACAAAACAACTTGACAAATCGTGTGTCCGACT
The DNA here is from genome assembly GCA_029948255.1 of Telmatactis stephensoni. Classification (NCBI taxonomy): domain Eukaryota; kingdom Metazoa; phylum Cnidaria; class Anthozoa; order Actiniaria; family Isophelliidae; genus Telmatactis; species Telmatactis stephensoni. The sequence goes on along the minus strand of JALIZF010001415.1, from coordinate 155,884 downwards.
GAAAACTCTTCTTCTGTAGTCTTTCACCAACTGTTGACTTCATATCTCTATGTAGACTTTTGATTGTAACATTTAACAACAGGTACGTTTCTGTTTGCTTCTAAAGAGATTCCAAACAGTTCCAATCGATCGAGGTAAACATCTGATACGGGATTTTTGACAAGCAAAACTATAAACAACTCAACTTGATAACCGTGTCAAAACTCTTCTTGGTAGATCAGTTCATCACACCAACTGTTAACTTTATATCTACGGTTTATATTCTTGTGAAAAACAAACAAACAAACTAAAATACACAAAGAATATGCTTCTGATTTAAAAACATTTAAGTGAAACTTTTGCTGGATTTTTTGACAAGCGAAACTATAAACAACAACTTGACAACCTTCAAAACTCTTCTTGGCAGATTTCATCTACTGCATGTTGACTTCATATTTGTTGTTTGGATGTTTGAGAGAAAGAAAAATACTTTCTGCTATTCCACGAGGGATATGTTTCTGTTTATTTCAGACAGTTATTGAAATGAAACTTTTGCTGGATTTTTTGACAAGCGAAACTATAAACAACAACTTGACAACCGTGTCAAAACTCTTCTTGGCAGATTTTCGTCAACTGTTGATTTCATATCTGTTGTTTGGATGTTTGAGAGAAAGAAAAATACTTTCTGCTATTCCACGAGGGATATGTTTCTGTTTATTTCAGACAGTTATTGAAATGAAACTTTTGCTGGATTTTTTGACAAGCGAAACTATAAACAACAACTTGACAACCTTGTCAAAACTCTTCAGTTCAGTTGGTAGACACTTTACTTGTGGCGCTTGAATGTTTCGAATTACAACAGACTAAAAAGACTTTGAAAAATTCTTGTGTAAGATGTTTATTAGGAGATTCAACTAAAAAGTTTCTAAAGTAAACTGGTGTTGATAAACAACTGCCTAAAATTATAAACAGATCTTTCTTAACTTCGGGTTAGTAATATTTTGGTTTCATGCGAAGAATCAAAAACCACTGCGTCCGGTATGGTAAGTCAATTTTTTGTCTCCATTGAGAAGGACAAAATCGTCCTTCGCCCACTAGGGTTGGGAACTTTTTGTCTTTTTGCGAGTGCTTAACGAGCGTTAATGACGTCTATCGAAAGGCCCCCGAAGCCATGTACCGAACATGAAACTTGTGAAGCGTGAATGGCTCTATTGTTTTCGCCAATGACAACCGAACAATAGGCAAAAGCTTGATACGTAAAGAAAATCAAACAGATTAAATCTCTTAAAATCACTTTGAAATGTTGTGCATTTGTCTGAATTTTTCTATGCAGTTTACCGCTTGTCTGAAGCTCATCAATTTTGCGAGATATTAGAGGAAAACCATTTTTGACGATGTTCGATTTTCGCTATTTTGAAAACGTTGATCGATTTAATTATAACATCATTTAAAACTTCAATCTTATCCTCACATTTGGTGTAGAAACCAAGTCCATTGGTGCGCATTAAGTTGTCCATTGCGCCAAATGAAAATGTGCGGTGCGGTCTGAAAACAATTGGTTCGAGTCACCTTAAAATTATGCCAAGAAGACAACTGCACTCACCACGCGACAACTGGTTACGAGCAGTTGCGAGATAGGTGGATTTAGTTGTGTTTTTACGTTAGCAATTGCTGAAAGATTGAAACTCTAGATAACGAAACTATTACATCATAATAAGCGTGTCATAACATCAGGGTCGTTTCAGCTAAATTTGATTTTTTTTCTCACATAAAAGCAGCACTTTAAGTTACTATATAACAGTTAAGTCCTACGTCCTAAGATATTTCTTTAATTGAAAATTTTAAATGCTATCAACAGAAAACCTCAGATGATTGCCACTACACACAGAGTTTGACATCGAATAATTTCCATGACATGAAAACACAACGGGATCGTCAATCCTTCGCTCTCATGTTTCCCTTTCTACTTGTGGTTTTGCATGACATACAAACAACCATCTTGTGCTTTACCGAAAGTCTCCACACTACTCTCGGTGCATTAACAACGTTGTCTTCATCGTGGTATCAATTGCAACTTGAAAAAAACCCAAGTGCAAGTACAACACTGCTATCCTTTACCATTTTGTATTTACACCATAAAAATAATAATCACAAACAGAGAAGAATGGTCGAGTGGTATCCAGTGTGCCATTTTCATCTCAAGAATCTCTTTTGGATTTTGGTTTTAGCTGTAATCGTTAATGCTTCATCTACACGTACCAATGAGACAAGTACTACAAGTCAATCAAAAATCCCCGATTGTTCCCTAAGGGCACAGAAAGTAGGGGCAGGCCTTGGCAGTTTAGTTTTAATCGAAACTTTGTTTTGCTGCTTCGTACTCTATAGATGGATCAAGAACTACAGGTGAGAAAACATGTAAACAATAAAGGATATTACTTAGTAAATAAAACAGAATTAATTTTTGCTGTCGTTAACAATTTAATTATAAACTACCAAAGTTTCTTTTTACAATATAAACAGTTAGAAACTAGTGTGCTGCAGCCCTCTTGAAATATGAATAAGGAAACAAGGTTTAAAAAGGAATATCTATTTCTCGTCTGGTTTTCAGGATTTCGAAAAAGAAAAAGAAACAGCAGGTCGACGATGGTAAGAAACGCTTTCTTAAATCAATCGTTGTAGTTTAGCATACCTTCTCTATGAGCGTGCAATACTTCCTACATCTTCAGTAAATCAAAACGAAATGACCAGTCAATCAGCTACAGAAACTGAAATGGTAAACCTCAATCATACGTAAACAGGATGTACAACTATAGTTGTCATGATTACTGCATAAGTACACGCAGAGCACCAGAAAAGGCAATGATTTTCCTAGGCTGAAGAAACGATGTTTGATAACTCGAACGATCAATAAGATATGATACGTACTAATATTTATGATCTTCTTGCTTTTAAAAGGTGAGACTAATAGATCTTACCCTCGACAACTAATCGATACTGACACCAAAAACTATCAGAAACTTTCTGGACCCAAACCAGTCTCTAGCTACCAGTCCCTGACAAACAAACGCCTGCCGAAAACTGGGGAGAGTGGGAACGTATTTGAAAAACTGCGAAGATTTCTTTTTAATCACGAGACCAAGTCACATGGTCAAAGTAACAGTCAAGCTAATGCAGTTGAGAACGAAGTCTACTATGAACCAACCAGAAACGTTGAAGCAAAAGACATTACGCATGCACAAATGGAGACTGACGCATATTATCATGTTCTTGAAGATCCAGAAAACCAACTACCACAGGAAACCCAAGGACAAAAGCTGGATAGCTTATACTACTGCTCTGAAGATTGCGTTGACACCACAACGAAGGGGAATCAACGCCAAATGCAGGATGCTGCTTATTATCATGTTCTTGAAGATCCAGAAAATCAACTACCACAGGAAGCCCAAGGACAAATGCTGGACAGCTTATACTACTGCTCTGAAGATTGCGTTGACACCACAACGAAGAGGAATCAGCGCCAAATGCAGGATGCTGCTTATTATCATGTTCTTGAAGATCCAGAAAATCAACTACCACAGGAAGCTCAAGGAAAAGTAGCACAAAGCCTATACTACTGTTCTGAAGACTGCGTTGATTCTATTAAGGATATCCTACATAAAGGAATTAAACCATTACCAGACGTTCCTAAAAGGAAAGTACTTGTCAACACACCACAGAAACCACTACGTTACTATCACGTGCTAGAGAAAGAGTCAGAAACAAAAGAAAAAACTACCACAAACAAAGCGGCCAATCAAATAAAACCAAAGATATGCAAACCTGGTCTGAACGATAACGTCATCAAAGAAATGAAAAACCGTGCAGTACAGAACAAGACCAAAAAATCAGATGACGGAAAGGATGTTAACTGATTGTTTTTCTATGATTATTACTATGTCGTCAAGATGAAGGCACAAGTTTCACATAAAAGATAAGAAGGAATAAAAAATTTAAATCTTTAATATCCTATCTGTAAGTTTTAACTGCTTTTTTGTTCAATTGAGGTCCATACAATCAGAAACTGAGTTCTTTTATACCAAAGGAAATGCACAGACGTCGAAGATCTAGAAACAATTGTTTTATGAGTCTATAAAATTAAGTTGTAATGCATAAATAACATCAATTTGTCAGGATAAAAATAAACGAAAACGTGCAGTCAATTGTGAACAGCAACCAATCAGAACGCGTGTTTGTTATGACGTCATACTGCTGCGTATATCAATCATCTGATAATGACGTCATAATGTAAATAACTGTTGAGATCGCCACGCTATGAATCAGATAGACCAACTTCTCTCTCAATTTGTAAAAGATAACTAGCGTCAAGTGGTAACGGGTTGTAGAAACTATCAACAACATTTTCACACTGCAAAACAATTGATAAAAAGTATAAAGGACCTGGTTATTTTTTCAGCCAGAATTCATTCTGAAAATCTTGATGTCCAATCCATATTTTTCATTGGAGCTTTTTAACGAGGATTATAAAAACAAATGACATATTACTGTGATAACTAGACATCAAGGTTTTGCTTGTATAAATAAAACTTTACCTACCCCACAAGAATCATTTCTAGGTTGCCTAGTAACAGGTATCACGTGACTTCTAGATTTAACTGCATGACGTGTTATTGACGTCACATCCCATGGTCTCTTTCGCATTCTAGTGTCCAGTCTAAACAGGTGGCCCTCGGTACTAAAGATGTAGTTAGAGGCATCTTGGTTTACGTGATTCTCATGGTCAAACAACTGATGAAAATACAGTAGTAATATTAATATCCCAATGAAATAACAAACCACCTCAGCAATATATACTCCTTTATTGGGTTTAATGTGGCACATGGCACTAGGATCATCCTAGCACTAGGATCACCCTAGCGGGCGAATCATCCTACTTGCTATACATTTACTACATTCTGTTTACATGGAAATTTGTGTCTTCACTTGTGTCTTACTAGCATCATCCTACTACTAGGATCATCCTCTCTTGCTGGTAGGAATATCGGATTCGGAATATCCTAGCATTAGGAGTTTGTTTCGGCCATGCAAACGGAAAAAGTAGAAATACTTCGCCAACTAGCCGGATTGATATTGGAGCCCCTGTGGTAGTTCGGGTGACGTTCATTTCTTTGAACTGCTTTGGGTTGCTTCGGGTGAAGTAAAATTATCGCGTAAACTAAACGTAAAGTTCGTTCGCCTGCTAGGATAATCCTAGTGCTAGGATAATCCTAGTGCAATGTAAACACCCCCATAAAAGAAGTCGGTGGATGTCATGAAATCATCATCGTCGTCATCATCATCAACAGCAGCGACAGCAGCTCCTTGTTCAAATGTCAATCTCACCAAATTCTCCTGCCTCACAGGTTAATATCGTCACCACTTCCGGCATAATCACGAAGGCATATCGTAACGATGATGCAGTTACTTACCAGATAAAGATACTTGCAGGTTTCACTAAGGAAGAAGCTCTCCATTCTGTCTTCTTGGGATTTATCAATGACATTGTGTAAGGTGGCATATCCGCATCTGATGGTAAAGGTTTCCGGCGATTACAAAGACATTAATATAAAAAAGCCGAGTAGTTACATTGCAATTGCTACATGCATAATCTCGAGAAATGCAACTTACTCTGCTTTGGTGTATGTTTCCAAGTCAGTGAGAATATGCCGTCCTACATGGAGGTAGAATGGGTGACGTGTAGCCTGTAGAATAAACAATATTACGAACAGATATTTTAGTTTAATGCTTATCAAGTAGCCACCAACTACATTATTTAGTTCTTCACAGATATCTCATATAACTATGTTAATCGAATATGTACATGACATTTTGAATCTCAAATTCATCCATCAGCTTACCTGATAAAGAAGGTACGTGGCTTCAGCTAATTCTGGTCTCAGTGGATAAAAAAGTATATCTGGTTGTTTTGTATGCCAGTTAAATCTCTCTGGTAAAGCTTGGTATTTACGCCAAATGCAGTAAAATATAGCGTGAGTGCAAATGGCTTCCCTTATGTCGCCCTTAAGAACCTGCAAAATGCAGTACCAATTTAGTGGTGGGTTTTGAATATGAAATCGCATGCTATCAACATAGGCTTTGGCTTTGTTATAAAATGACCATCATATAACGCAAGCTCTCACTGGCCAAAGGACGAGAGTACTTCAAACTCTAAGTATACATAACAGCGCGCTCGAATTTTTGGTCATTGTAAATAAATATTGAAAACAATTTTGCAGTTTACAAAGGAAATTGTAAACTTGCCCGCTGTGCGCGTTTTCTATTTCTTTAACAGCCTGTTCCTACATCCTGTATAAATCTGGCACTTAGTAAAGACTGTACCTGTATTCCTGCAAATGCAGCATGCAGTGAATCTATCCATGTGTTTTCTATCTTGCCACTGTTGATATTCACATTGACATGGAGGGGAGTATCGCCAGAGCCTTCATAACATTTTAATCGTCTAAAACACCAAGTTTAAATAAGTCACTGCACTAAATCTCTTCAGTACTAACTATATCCCAATGATCCCGATCGTCTAAGTTTTTGTGCCCATTTGCTACTAGCTAGTGTCCTAAAATGATGAACGAAGGAACAACGACAGTAAAAAATTAAACAAATGCCTCATTGATTAAGGCATTTGACAACGCCAATGTTGACCGACCGATCCATCAAACAACCGACCGATCCATCAATCAACCGACCGACAGATCCATCAATCAACCAAGCGATCCATCAATCAACCAACCAATCCATCAATCAACCAAGCGATCGATCAATCAACCAACCAATCCATCAATCAACCAACCAACCAATCCCTCGATCAACCAACCAATCCCTCAATCAACCAAACGATCCATCAATCAACCAACCGATCCAATAATCAACCTACCAATCCATCAATCAACCAACCAATCCATCAATCAACTAACCGATCCATCAATAAATCAACCAATCCATCAATCAACCAACCAACCCATCAATCAACCAACCAATCCATCAACCAACCAACCAATCCATCAATCAACCAACCAATCCCTCAATCAACCAACCGATCCATCAATCAACCAACCAATCCATCAATCAATCAACCAATCCATCAATCAACCAATCCATCCATCAATCAACCAATCAATCCATCAGTCAATCAACCAATCCATCAATCAACCAACCAATCCATCAATCAAACAATCCATCCATCAATCAACCAATCCATCCATCAATCAACTAACCAATCCATCAATCAACCAACCCATCCATCCATCCATCAATCAACCAACTAATTTATCAATCAACCAAACAATCCACCAATCCATCAATCAACTAATCCATCAATCAACCAATCGATTCATCAATCAACCAACCAATCCATCAATCAACCAACTACTCCATTAATCAATCCATGATTGATATCGTTGCATCGTAAGTTACATGTATGCAATAAAGACAGTAGAAAGAGGAATTTAAATAGAGGGTTAAAGAGGCGTTGGAAGTACAAAGTATAAATAATAAATAAAGAATTACTTAAGAGAAGGACAATAACTTAGAAAGAGAAAGAAAATAGTTCACCCTTTTCTTAATTTTGTCTGTAACGTCTTGTAGACTTCATTGAATCGCTTGAGATCGTGTGGATCACCAAACATGATGTAACCCTAAAATAAACACCAATAAAATCATTTATGTTGACATTTGACACTGGTAAACTGAAAGAAAGCTAAAACATATTTCAACTGTCCTCTACATGTCAATTGCGTCATGTGTCAACATGTCAACTGAGTCACGTAGAAAAATGACGCCAGTTGTTAAAAAAGCAACCTTTCTGCAACGCCCTGTTTTGCCATACGATCACGTTACATTTTTCTACAGTTACGTTACGTTGTTCTACAGCTACGTTACGTTGTTCTACAGTTACGTCGCGTTGTTCTACAGTTACGTTACGTTGTTCTACAGTTACGTCGTTGTTCTAAAATCACGTTACGTTGTTCTACAGTTACGTTACGTTGTCCTACAGTTACGTTACGTTGTCCTACAGTTACGTTACATTTTTCTACAGTTACGTTACGTTGTTCTACAGTTACGTTACGTTGTTCTACAGTTACGTCGTTGTTCTAAAATCACGTTACGTTGTTCTACAGTTACGTTACGTTGTCCTACAGTTACGTTACGTTGTCTCACAGTTACGTTACGTTGTTCTACAGTTACGTGATCTTGTTCTACAGTTACGTCACCTTGTTCTAAAGTAATGTTACGTTGTTCTACAGTTACATTGTACCTTGAGTAAATATTCGTAAAACGAGTCCAGCCCGGCTCCAACGCCACTCATTCTGCCAACCCATTCTCCAGTCCTGATATCAATTACATTTCCTAACAAAAAACTTGGTTAACTCAATGTTGCATTGAAACTTTACAGAAAAAGGAATTCATTGTGGTTTTCATTGAATAGGAAATAATGAGGCCCCATTACGACTTCAACACGGTTTAATCTTGGACACTAACGATTGGTATTGACTGCTGGTATTTACAACTAAGGGCTCACAAAATATGAATATTTATCATATTTAGGCGTCGATGATTGGTCAAAACCCTGATCTGAATCATAAAGGCAAGCTTAGCACCAGGGTGATTGTGTTTGCTAACACATCCTCGTTATACTTTTTATTAATGGACTTCTATATCTAATTATTCAAACTTAATCATGTCGCAGAAAACAATTCAAAGAACAATGCCGTGAAAGCATATCAAAGAGTTTTTGGTAGGCTAAAGTTTTCGAAATGAAATACTAAATATCTTTGTTTAGCTTTGATGATGTTCAAAGATGACATAGAAGCAAGGAGAGTAAAAGAAAGATAGAGTCTGAGAGAAAGCGTACGGAGTTTTTGCCGTAATAAAATAAAGTATGAATGCTCATATCAGTCCTATTCGTTTGTTTTCATCATCATCTAAATAAAGTGTAGTCTTCAAGTTGTTGTTCTTATAGATTCTTTAGAAACAACGTTATTTTTTTATAGTCTCTGTTTTCAACTGATTCGTTTGGTGCTTCTTTAGCAGATATCTAAACGTCGACAATCTTGTGATACTCATAAAGTTATTAATTGAGTTTCGTTATTATTGAATTATAAAGTTTCAACCAGTAACGATCTTTGAAATCGGTATTATGAAAAGGCAAAACAAGCTATTATCCTCATAATCAAAGTGGATCCCGCATTTCGAAGAAAGGAACTGTATGTTATAATAAAACTCAAAGCATGACCTTCAAAGAATAATTTGCCGTGAGCTTGCACAATAAACGTAAAGTGAAGCCGAAGCTTGTATCACGGCACGTTAATTAATGATAATAGCTAGTACAGGGCCTGTTTTTTTCCGAAGCGGGCTCGCACTAACGTAGAGTTAAAGTATTTTTCGGTACCACTAACATCCATACTCTCAAGTATATTAAGGCTTGGGTTTTGATCGATTTGTATGAATTTTAGGTTTTATGAATCTCACGACTTATCCAATGTGGAAATCTTCATATTTTGGTAATTTTCAGTTAGTATCCATCGACTGAAATTTTTTCCATGAGTGTTGACTTTTGTTGGAGTGTCACGTGACTTGCTGGACCATGTTTTTCACTGCAAAATTTCAATTAGAAATGGGGTACACAACAACCATTTCAATATTTATGAATTGCATGTTTTCCTGTTTCTTTTGGAGAGGGCTTTCCAAATCAGCCTTTTCCGTTTGGAAAAATAGCTCACATAAAGAGTTATTGAAGAAAAAAGGTCACGTGACCTAATTTGCATATTAGTTTTTCTCAAATATCTTCTTTCCCAACATCGATGGACAACATGCAAAGGCTAATTCATATATGTACCCTAAATACCTTTAAAACGATGTGAGTTTCAGCTTCATTCAATGAGGCTCTGTACTCCCCATTTTCAAAAAACCGTTTTTGCTGCCTTAAAGTCACGTGACCAAGAAAATGCAAAATACTTGGTCTCAATCTGTCACACTTTTTGATCTACAGCTCCCATAAAAATATTGATGCAATATCTCTAAAAGCAAGAGAATTATTTAAGAAACAAAATTCGGTTATGCGTTCATGATTGTCGTCACGAATATACAGTAATATTGTGTACAGTTTCATACTGATCATACTGTTGGAGTACGCATAGTACCTGTCGTATCTCTAGTACCTGTAGTACTTGTAGTACCCGTAGTACTAGCAGTACCCGTATAGTACTTTCAGTACCCATAATACTTCTAGTACCTCTAGTACCTGTAGTCCTTGTAGTAACTGTCGTACTTGTAGTACCTGTAGTATTTGTAATATCTGTAGTACTTGTAGTACTTGTAATACCTGTAGTATTTGTAGTACTTGTAGTACCTGTAGTCCTTGTAGTCCTTGTAATACTTGTAGTCCTTGCAGTATTTGTAGTACTTGTAGTACTTGTAGTACCTATAGTACCTGCAGTACCTGTAGTACCTGTAGTACCTGTAGTACCTGTAGTACTTGTAGTATTTGTAGTACTTGTAGTACCTGTAGTACTTGTAGTACTTATAGTACTTATAGTACTTGTAGTACTTGTAGTACCTGTAGTACCTGTAGTACCTGTAGTACCTGTAGTACTTGTAGTATTTGTAGTACCTGTAGTACTTGTAGTATCTGTAGTACTTGTAGTAACTGTAGTACTTGTAGTACTTGTAGTATTTGTAGTAATTGTAGTACCTGTAGTCCTTGTAGTACCTGTAGTCCTTGTAGTCCTTGTACTACTTGTAGTCCTTGCAGTATTTGTAGTACTTGTAGTTCTTGTAGTACCTGTAGTATTTGTAGTATCTGTAGTACTTGTAGTATTTGTAATACTCGTAGTACCTGTAGTCCTTGTAGTTCCTGTAGTACTTGTAGTACCTGTAGTATTTGTAGTATCTGTAGTACTTGTAGTATTTGTAGTACTTGTAGTACCTGTAGTACTTGTAGTACCTGTAGTACTTGTAATACCTGTAGTATTTGTAGTAATTGTAGTACCTGTAGTCCTTGTAGTACCTGTAGTCCTTGTAGTCCTTGTAGTCCTTGTACTACTTGTAGTCCTTGCAGTATCTGTAGTACTTGTAGTATTTGTAGTACTTGTAGTACCTGTAGTTCTTGTAGTATTTGTAGTACTTGTAGTACCTGTAGTACTTGTAGTACTTATAGTACCTGTAGTACCTGTAGTACTTGTAGTACCTGTAGTACTTGTAGTACCTGTAGTACCTGTAGTACTTGTAGTACTTGTAGTACCTGCAGTACCTGTAGTACCTGTAGTACCTGCAGTACCTGTAGTACCTGTAGTACTTGTAGTACCTATAGTACTTTAGTACCTGTAGTATCCGTAGTACTTGTAGTACCTGCAGTACCTGTAGTACCTGTAGTACCTGTACTACCTGTAGTACTTGTAGTACCTGTAGTACTTGTAGTACCTGTAGTATTTGTAGTATCTGTAGTATCTGTAGTACTTGTAGTACTTGTAGTATTTGTAGTACTCGTAGTACCTGTAGTCCTTGAAGTACCTGTAGTACTTGTAGTACCTGTAGTATTTGTAGTATCTGTAGTACTTGTAGTACTTGTAGTATTTGTAGTACTCGTAGTACCTGTAGTTCTTGTAGTATTTGTAGTACTTGTAGTACCTGTAGTACTTATAGTACCTGTAGTACCCGTAGTACCTGTAGTACTTGTAGTACCTGTAGTACTTGTAGTACCTGTAGTACTTTAGTACCTGTAGTACCCGTAGTACTTGTAGTACCTGCAGTACCTGTAGTACCTGTAGTACTTGTAGTACCTGTAGTATTTGTAGTATCTGTAGTACTTGTAGTACTTGTAGTATTTGTAGTACTCGTAGTACCTGTAGTACTTGTAGTCTTTGTAGTATTTGTAGTCCTTGTAGTATTTGTAGTACTTGTAATACTTGTAGTACATGTAGTACCTGTAGTGCCTGCAGTACCTGTAGTATCTGTAGTACCTGTAGTACCTGTAGTACTTGTAGTACTTGTAGTACCTGTAGTACTTTTCGTACTTGTAGTACTTGTAGTACCTGAAGTACTTGTAGTACTTGTAGTACTTGCTGTACCTGTAGTACTTGTAGTACTTGTAGTACTTGTAGTACCCGTAGTACTTGTAGTACTTGTAGTACCTGTAGTACCTGTACTACTTGTAGTATTTGTAGTACTTGTAGTACCTGTAGTTCTTGTAGTATTTGTAGTACTTGTAGTACCTGTAGTACTTGTAGTACTTGTAGTACCTGTAGTACTTGTAGTACCTGTAGTACTTGTAGTACCTGTAGTACCTGTAGTACTTGTAGTACCTGTAGTACTTGTAGTACCTGCAGTACCTGTAGTACCTGTAGTACCTGCAGTACCTGTAGTACCTGTAGTACCTGTAGTACCTGTAGTTCTTGTAGTATTTGTAGTACTTGTAGTACCTGTAGTATTTGTAGTACCTGTAGTATTTGTAGTACTTGTAGTACCTGTAGTACTAATGTAGTACATATAGTATCTGTAGTACCTGTAGTACCTGTAGTACCTGTAGTACCTGTAGTACTTGTAGTATTTGTAGTACTTGTAGTACCTGTAGTACTTTTCGTACTTGTAGTACTTGTAGTACCTGAAGTACTTGTAGTACTTGTAGTACTTGTAGTACCTGTAGTACTTCTAGTACCTGTAGTACCTGTAGTACTTGTAGTACCTGTAGTACTTCTAGTACCTGTAGTACTTCTAGTACTTGTAGTACCTGTAGTACTTGTAGTACTTGTAGTACCTGTAGTACCTATAGTACTTGTAGTGCCTGTAGTGAGTACTTGTAGTATTTGTAGTACTTGTAGTACTTGTAGTACTTGTAGTACCTGCAGTACTACAGGTACTACAAGTATGACAAGTACTACATTTACTACAGATAACATGTGTACTACAAGTATTACAGGTACTACAAGTACTACAAGTACTAGAGGTACCAAAAGTACAACAAATACTACAGATACTACAGCTACTACAAGTACTACAAGTACTACAAGTACTACAAGTACTACAGGTACTACAAATACTACAAGTACTACAGGTACTGCAGGTACTACATGTACTACAAGTACTGCAGGTACTACATGTACAACAAGTACTACAAGTACTACAAGTACTACAAGTACTACAGGTACTACAAATACTACAAGTACTACAAGTACTACAAGTACTTCAAGTACTACAAGTACTACAAGTACTACAGGTACTACAAATACTACAAGTACTACAAGTACTACAGGTACTACAAATACTACAAGTACTACAAGTACTACAAGTACTACAGGTACTACAAATACTACAAGTACTACAAGTACTACGAGTACTACAAATACTACAAGGACTACAAGTACTACAAGTACTACAGATACTACAAATACTACAGGTACTACAAGTACTACAGGTACTACAAGTACTACAGGTACTACAAGTACTACAAGTACTACAAGTACTACAGGTACTACAGGTACTACAAGTACTACAAGTACTACAGGTACTACAGATACTACAAGTACTACAAGTACTACAGGCACTACAAGTACTAGAGGTACTACAGGTACTACAAGTACTACAAGTACTACAAGTACTACAAGTACTACAAGTACTACAGGTACTACAGGTACTACAGGTACTACAGGTACTGCAGGTACTACAAGTACTACGGGTACTAAAGGTACTACAAGTACTACAAGTACTACAAGTACTAGAGGTACTAAAAGTACAACAAATACTACAGATACTACAGCTACTACAAGTACTACAAGTACTACAAGTACTACAGGTACTACAAATACTACAAGTACTACAGGTACTGCAGGTACTACATGTACTACAAGTACTGCAGGTACTACATGTACAACAAGTACTACAAGTACTACAGGTACTACAAGTACTACAGGTACTACAAGTACTACAAGTACTACAAGTACTTCAAGTACTACAAGTACTACAAGTACTTAACATGTACTACAAATACTACAAGTACTACAAGTACTACAGGTACTACAAATACTACAAGTACTACAAGTACTACAGGTACTACAAATACTACAAGTTCTACAAGTACTACAAGTACTACGAGTACTACAAATACTACAAGGACTACAAGTACTACAAGTACTACAGATACTACAAATACTACAGGTACTACAAGTACTACAAGTACTACAGGTACTACAAGTACTACAGGTACTACAAGTACTACAGGTACTACAGGTACTACAAGTACTACAAGTACTACAGGTACTACAGATACTACAAGTACTACAAGTACTACAGGCACTACAAGTACTACAGGTACTACAGGTACTACAAGTACTACAAGTACTACAAGTACTACAAGTACTACAGGTACTACAAATACTACAAGTACTACAAGTACTACAAGTACTACAGGTACTACAAATACTACAAGTACTACAAATACTACAAGTACTACAGGTACTGCAGGTACTACATGTACTACAAGTACTGCAGGTACTACATGTACAACAAGTACTACAAGTACTACAGGTACTACAAGTACTACAGGTACTACAGGTACTACAAGTACTACAAGTACTACAGGTACTACAGGTACTACAAGTACTACAAGTACTACAGGTACTACAGAACTACAGGTACTACAGAACTACAGGTACTACAGAAACTACAGGAACTACAGAACTACAGGTAACTACAGAACTACAAGTACTACAAGTACTACAAGTACTACAAGTACTACAGGTACTACAGGTACTACAGGTACTACAGGTACTACAGGTACTGCAGGTACTACAAGTACTACGGGTACTAAAGGTACTAAAGTACTACAGGTACTACAAGTACTACAGGTACTACAGGTACTGCAGGTACTAAGGTACTACATGTACTGCAAGTACTACAAATACTACAAGGACTACAAATACTACAAGGACTACAAGTACTACAGGTACTACTAGGACTACAGGTACTACGAGTACTACAAATACTACAGGTACTGCAGGTACTACAAGTACTACAAGTACTACAGGTACTACAGGTACTACAAGTACTAGAGGTACTACAAGTACTACAGGTACTACAGGTACTATAAGTACTATAAGTACTACAAGTACTACAAGTACTACAAGTACTACAAGTACTACAGGTACTACAAGTACTACAAATACTACAAGAACTACAGGTACTACAAGTACTACTAGGACTACAGGTACTACGAGTACTACAAATACTACAGGTACTGCAGGTACTACAAGTACTACAAGTACTACAGGTACTACAGGTACTACAAGTACTACAGGTACTACAGGTACTATAGATATTACATGTACTACAAGTACTACAAATACTACAAGGACTACAAATACTACAAGGACTACAAGTACTACAGGTACTACTAGAACTACAGGTACTACGAGTACTACAAATACTACAAGTACTACAAGTACTACAGATACTACAAATACTACAGTTACTACAAGTACTACAGGTACTACAAGTACTACAGGTACTACAAGTACCACAGGTACTACAAGTACTACAGGTACTACAGGTACTACAAGTACTACAAGTACTACAGGTACTACAGATACTACAAGTACTACAAGTACTACAAGTACTACAGGCACTACAAGTACTACAGGTACTACAGGTACTACAAGTACTACAAGTACTACAAGTACTACAAGTACTACAGGTACTACAGGTACTACAGGTACTACAGGTACTGCAGGTACTACAAGTACTACGGGTACTAAAGGTACTAAAGTACTACAGGTACTACAAGTACTACAGGTACTACAGGTACTACAAGTACTACAAGTACTACAAGTACTTCAAGTACTACAAGTACTACAAGTACTACAGGTACTACAAATACTACAAGTACTACAAATACTACAGGTACTACAAATACTACAAGTACTACAAGTACTACAAGTACTACAGGTACTACAAATACTACAAGTACTACAAGTACTACAAGTACTACAGATATTACAAATACTACAGGTACTACAAGTACGACAGTTACTACAAGGACTACAGGTACTAGAGGTACTAGAAGTATTATGGGTACTGAAAGTACTATACGGGTACTGCTAGTACTACGGGTACTACAAGTACTACAGGTACTAGAGATACGACAGGTACTATGCGTACTCCAACAGTATGATCAGTATGAAACTGTACACAATATTACTGTATATTCGTGACGACAATCATGAACGCATAACCCAAAATTCTGGCTAATTGGCAGACAACCCAAGCCTTTTAAGTATATTAAAATATACTTGAGCTTTAAAACAACCAGGCTCAGTTCAGTAAAAACGAATCCAAGCACGTAGTTGAAAATATATTTAATTCACTGTTGGTTACTAGTTTTTGTTGAAGAAAATTATGGAAATATATGCAAAAGGTTTCTAGCAAACACAATGAAGTTAGAAACCTGAATGTAAGTCATGTTTGAACACTGGATTAACACGTTACTGTTAGGTCCCTCTGAAATGATTGTCTAGATCGCCATATATGGTGTTTCGTGCATATATACATATTAATTGACCGCACAGAGTGTGGTCCTTAGTGTCCACAAATAAACCGTGTTGAAGTCGTAATGACTCATTTGTAGTCTAGCAGTAGGCGTGGTTCTGTGTGCAGCATCGCATACCACAAAAGGAGAGTAGGAGTGACCAAGATAATTTCATCAAAGCACGTTACCAAATGAAAATTCACAAAAAATTTTCATTTAACTGCAATATTTTGCTTACCAAACAATCCTGTAGAGTTTGATCGATATCTCCATAAACTTGTGACTGCTCGACGAGCCAAGTTCTCAAAAGTTGGATCACCAAGAAGTCGGCTTAAAACTCCAAATTCCAGAATTAATGTTCCGGCTCCAGCTAAACATGTTTCTGTCCAACTTGTTACTGGCAAACCTGTTTTTAAGTTGACCTACAAACAAAATTCATTATTAATGCAATTAAAGCTGATAATTTTCAGTAATACTACTTCTACTATTAAATAGTAGTATTAGATAAATACATTTATTATATACATATCGAGATTTACTCACTAAAATTCCATTTAATAAATTTTCGTTGGTTCATTGCTCTCAGCCAATCAGAATGTGTGTATCGTATTCTCTATATATTTTCTAATAATGTACATATGCATCCAGAACTCAATGAACAGCAAGCTACATAAACAAGCTTGTGTGCTGTTTTAACAACAATCATTACAAAATACAATTTATCATTCAGAAACAAAATATAATGCTTAGTAACTACATTTAAAAGAAATACACTTTGCTGTGTATCCATATTGAGTGCATGAGGGGAAGGGGGACTGCACAGGAGAAAGGAATATTGAACTACTACTAATAGAACCCAACTAACTCAAATTCCCAGGGGAAGCTAGCTAAACATTGTTCCAGATAACCCTAATATGACATTCGTTTTAATAATTTCAATTATTGACTGACTGAAAAAATGACTCAAGGGAAATGGGTTTGTGTTTGAGATAGTGGGGCTAGCACTCTTTATTACTATATAGGTTCTGAAGTGCAAAGCAGCCTCCTACAGTGTCCATTAACTTAATGGCAAACCATGAGTGTTGACAAATGTTGAGTCTTACCCTTGGATAAGGTACACCAAGTGGTGATCTGTCAAAAGCTTCAATAAGTCTGTTTGCTAAGTCATGGGCCAGCAGCAGCAAGTCATTGTCATAGTCATCAGGGACCATGTCACCAAAGGGCTGCAGTGGATCTTTGATGATTAAATGTGCTGACAGTAGAGCACCTAACACCCTATGAAATAAATACATCCCATTTCAATATGTATCCAGCAATTTGGATTATATTCTAAAAATTAAGTCAATTTTCTGATGCAAATGACTGTAACCAGTAGCCCAGTACTAGAAAATGTTGAGTAAAAATTTGAACTTGCTGGTAAGAGCATATATATATAGCAGGCTCTAATAAATCTAACAATTACCTGATAGAAACTTCAAAAACTTGAACAGTGCTGTCCCTTTCAAAGGAAACATGGTCTATGACATGTTGTACTGCACGTTTAAATTCACTGCTATTTCTCATTATCTGAACAAATGAAACATATCAAATATTACCCTATCTAGAAATCAAACATTATTGCATGCAGAGATTCTTCTACAAGTAATTTCCATAAATTGGGATTCCTATGGTAAAGAAAGGAGGCCTCTTAAAAATGGTCAAAGTTAAATTGAGTTGTGTACACCAAGGTACAGTGTTTCTGACTAGTAAAACAAACATAACATAATTATACATCCTTCTTATTTCCAGAGAATATACCCTGTTCAAAATGCATTTTGAGTGGCACATCCCTACATATAGCAATTGTCAATTGGAGTAACCATAATAATTAATATATCTAATTTTAGAGTTTGCCCTATCTGTGGTATGACAGGTGGTGGTAGGGGAGGGGGGGGGGGGGTGTTGGTTAATCTATTTATATCCAAGCTAATTTTCAATTGTATATAACTTACATGTAACAGGGTCATTTCAAGGGCAATTAGGTTAATTATGGATTAAACCATGGGTTAACACAAATCACCTTTCTAATTGCTGGGTCGTGGGGTATACAAGTCTAGCTGGAACAAGGTACATAATTATATTTCTCCCAATTAATGGGAATTATCCTGTTTGTTCACACCTTGCACCTAAAATGACTTACAGCAAGTGTTCCTAGTGATTCCACGAGTGTCAAAGAATAATTTCCTAGAACATCATTAATGTTGATATTTGACCTAAAAAGATATTACCATACATCTTAGATGCATATAGTAATTTCTACAGATAATTTTATCAAATCCATGGTTTAGTAGCCCTATCACTTATTCAGCCATATAAACAATCCCTAGGGTTTTTTAATGATGTTACAAATAGTACTTAAATGGTAATTAAACTTTTTAGTTCAAGATCCTTAGAGCGTGATACACCCAGGGGGTGGGGGTGGTGGGGGGGAATCCGATCACGTGGATGCTCGTCGTACCTTTTAGGGGTCAAAATCTGCAATCTGGTACCTTTTAGGGTGTCTTGGACTTAAGTGGAGTACCAGAGACATAGCTGGTACCTTTTAGGGACTGTTTTGGAGTAAATGAACTACCTAAAATAAGCATGACAGAAACGATTTCAATTTGAATTGAATCTTCAAAGCACATCGATAACAAAGTGTTTCATGACTTTAATTCCTTATTGTTTTTGAATTGGTACCTTTTAGGTAGAAATCAATTGTTGCCACTCCCACTCAGGTACCTTTTAGGGGTCATTTTCAAAATTTCCAACGAGCATCCCCGTCCTTTTATATATAGGAGTCCCCCCCCCCCCCCTGGGTGATACATTTATATTGTTGGTCTACTCCAATTTATACAACAACCTTTTTACAGCATTGTGCCCCTAATCATAGCATATGGACCCATCATTTTTGACACTGCACCCATATAATCCTGTGTATGATCATGTGCTGTACCCAAAGTTTTGTTTGGTCTGTGTTCAAGATTTAGGGGTACAGTGTCATAAAAGGTTCTCCTGTAGAACTTTTGCATGGGCTACAGTCAACTCTCTCACAAGTGTCCACCCTTGTTGTAAGAAAAGTGGCCCCTTAATACAAGAGGTGGTCGCTAGCAGAGAGTTGGCTGTACGTATGCATGCTGCATTCAAATGGACAGTCAGGTAATATATTCAATTGCTTGGTGAACATTTTTTCTCAGCTGAATGACAAACTTTCCATGGAATACTGTATGGTTGAGAGCACATGAATGGCAGTGTTTGCCCATCATTTGAGGCTAGATAATGAGATTCAAGGACTTTTATCAGCTGATTGAAAACAAGCAATACCTGGATATGTAACACATATATATCTTTCCTAGTGAATATATTATGTACCAACAAAATATTTAGTGCAGTTTAAAAGGGGTAAATGTGTGCCTGTATTAATTTGTGTTAGCTCATTTAAACTTAAATGTAATGTTATTTAATATAAAAAGAATATGAAATAACATTTTTCCCACCATGAATTGTACCGTTTCAGTATAATTAAGTTATTTAAAAGCCCAAATCACGCTATATTAATTCTCTATTCTTTTTGTACTGAATCTACTACATACCATATGCATACAGATATATATACTTACGGGTTTCCATGGTCAGGGCCTCGTCCTGTACAATGTATAGGGTCTAATTCATCCAAAGGAAATGCGTATTTCATATAATTATCATAACCAAAATAAAACATTCGACGAGCATCTTCTTTGGCTTTGATTCGCTCTGATTCACTAAAATATTGGTATTTACTCTCAAGAAATTTAGCATCACTCTGTTCACTAGTATTTAAACATACAAATATTTCGAAAATAACGAAAAGAGCTAGTAAACTACCCCATTTTAACAACATTATCTTATTCTTCTAGTCAGCGTGAGTCGTGGAGCCATTTGTTTACCGTGAGAAGACTAGGACTGGTGACAAGTTTTGTGTTTTTGTTACTGGACCAATCAAATCAAAGCACGTTGTTTGCACAATTTCATTTTGCTCTACGCTGCGTGTCTACGATGGTAATTAAGGGAAATACATTGATATATCGTTGGTGACTGAACAGACAGGCCTGCGCATTAAAGCGTTTCATTAAGGTGCAAGGGAATTGGTTTTCCTGTGTTGTTTTTGTAGAACCAAGGAACCAGTTTTCGATTTGCTTATTATTTTGTTTTCTTGCATTGTCCTCATTTTCGCAGTTTCCTATACCTAACTTTAGGCCAATAACCATTCTGGAAAATAAGTTAATGCGATTCCTGTCACGTGACAAAGAATGTTGTTGCGATTCCTGTCACGTGACAAAGAATGTTGCACGTCACGTGATCGAGGCAAATCAAAGTCATTGCCCGCTGTACCATCATCTGTCCATTCGATACATTCGTTAAATTAAGCACTGAATGAAAGTCTAACAATATAAGGAAGCCAGAGTCAGAAAATTTGAAGTGAATACTCTTTTCTCAGTAATAAAATCCCATTCTATTTCCAATATTAGGAATCAGTTGGTTAGCTATCCCAATATTGGGAATTTATTGTCTTTAGAAAAAATGTATCATGCAAATGACAAATATTTCCCAATTTTGGGTCTGATTTTCCCCAATATTATCCTAGTATTGGGAATTTTCCCGATGTTATCCCAATTTCATAATATTGGGAATTTGAAAAAATTTCCCGTGTGTGACGCCTGTGATAAAGAAGAAACAAAAACGAAGCACTAATTGAATGAGGGAAAGTGTATCACGTCTGCCTCAGAAGTTATTCCTTTATCCTTTTGTTTCCTTCCACTATTGTTTTCATCTATGGATTCTGAATTCATGTTTCAGTGATTTATATTTTACTACGTACAAACAAAAGTATAAAACGGACAAGCTACTGTAGTTTTAATACCTTCAAAAACTTTAAACAACGTGTTATCCATATGTCACATTCTGGATGTTGAGTTTATCAATACATTAAGGTGGCTCGACCCAATTTTCAAGTAGAGCTACCAGTCGTCTTTGAGTGAAAACTATTTGTTCATGAGCAGTCTGATAGTAAATTAAGTATTGCACCCTTACCAGACAAAGATCAAAGTTTATGATGACGTATGTTATATGGAGATCGGCGCTATTATGGAGACGCCTTAAAAGAATTCCCCTTTTTACACATTCTCGACTTTAATGAGTTCTAGGCTTATTCTTGAAAAATGCTCTTGTGATCTTGTAGTTAACATCATTGCCTTTAGCTCTAGCGAATTAAATCAAATTCTGAGAGAGCGTTTTCGAAATATCATTGATGAGAGATTTTAACTGCAAAAATCGAGCGTAAACAAAACAACTTTTTAAATCTCCTACAATTAGAAAGAAAGTAGCACATATCGAAGTTAATTTTTCATCTCAAATTGTTGTAAAGATATCAAATTTGGCTACTGAAAGAGACGAGAGAAATCACATTAATTGATATCGAGAAAAGTGAGCCGAACTTATGTATATGAACATGCTGAATTTGCTTCTGTTGCCCAAATTTCGCTCTATTGTTACATAAACTGCAATACTTAAAGATCCCTTCGATAAATATTGTTTAAAAATTAGTATGATTTAGTTTAGGTAATAGTTGATATGATATAGCGTTTTCAAATATTCATTGAATCATTTTACGGCTGAAAAATATTAGCCTCAAATCAGTATATTTTTCAGCCGGATACAGTGGTCGACAACTCATTGATGCATGATGTAGCTCTTTTGTTTTAGTTTGTCGTGTTTTCATGCATTCCAACACTTGATGCAAATTACGGAACGCTTCATTACCTTCCGAGCACTCTTCCGAAATATGGTAATTGCTAAAACTAAATATATATAAGAATGCCAAAAAGGAAAGAAACTTTTTGTCACACAACTGCAGATGGAAACTCGTCAAAAGCAGAATCATGGGGAGACAAAGTAAAAATAGAACGATGTGCTGACATGCTGCAAAGAAATGTACAGTTAAAAAGTTTCTTTCTAGCGATTACCATATCTCGGAAGAGTGATCGGAAGGTATTGAAACGTTCCCTAATTTGCATCAGGTGCTAGAATGCACGAAAACATGACAAACTAAAACAAAAGAGCTACATCATGCATCAATGAGTTGTCGACCACTGTATCCGGCTGAAAAATATACTGATTTGAGGCTAATATTTTACAGCCGTAAAATGATTCAATGAATTTGAAAACGCTATATCATATCAACTATTACCTAAACTAAATCATACTAATTTTTAAACAATATTTATCGAAGGGATCTTTAAGTATTGCAGTTTATGTAACAATAGAGCGAAATTTGGGCAACAGAAGCAAATTCAGCATGTCCATATACATGAGTTCGGCTCACTTTTCTCGATATCAATTAATGTGATTTCTCTCGTCTCTTTCAGTAGCCAAATTTGATATCTTTACAACAATTTGAGATGAAAAATTAACTTCGATGTGCTACTTTCTTTTTAATTGTAGGAGATTTAAAAAGTTGTTTTGTTTATGCTCGATTTTTGCAGTTAAAATCTCTCATCGATGATATTTCGAAAACGCTCTCTCAGAATTTGATTTAATTCGCTAGAGCTAAAGGCAATGATGTTAACTACAAGATCACAAGAGCATTTTTCAAGAATAAGCCTAGAACTCATTAAAATCGAGAATGTGTAAAAAGGGGAATTCTTTTAAGGCGTCGCCATAATAGCGCCGATCTCCATATAACATACGTCATCATAAACTTTGATCTTTGTCTGGTAAGGGTGCAATACTTAATTTACTATCAGACTGCTCATGAACAAACAGTTTTCACTCAAAGACGACTGGTAGCTCTACTTGAAAATTGGGTCGAGCCACCTTAATGAACATTTTTCTATCATTATCATCATCGTCGTTCTAAATGTTAATAACACGACTGAGTTTCTGAATGCGGTTCAACAGTAGATCTCCTTGCTTGATACTCGCTTGGTACTGCCAGTTCTTGTGATCAGGTCTGCAAAAGAGTATTTGAACGTTATTCATTATCGCGTCAAACTAAAAGCCTCGAGTTTAGCCCTCTCACATTCGAAAAAAAAATGTGCGAATGCTGCGACTTTATACAATAACTGGTATATTACGCGGCCTCTGACTGGTTGAGAATCTTTAGTCTTTAATCATTTTAATTGCCAATAGCCTAATTACAGCAATGGATGGTTTATATTTTGGTAGTAGGTATGGTGATACTTTTTAGAGAAGTCTTAAACAGAGACAGCATTCTATGTATGATTACAGTACACACTCTCCTTTATACCAAACACATTGCATATAAGATCAACCTAAATGGTTACCTATTAGTTTCAACGATTCCTCCTACTTTATCGATCTTACAGTGTAGCCGACCTGCTGCAATAAACCTAGACAACTCCCTAAAAATGACAAAAATTGTGATTAGACTACAACAAAGTACAACTTGCTGCATATATAACTGTTTAGGAAGTTGAGTAGGAAAAGCAAAAAACAGTTCAATCACCAATCTGCCAGCCAAAAACTCATTTAGTGGCAGCACCTGAACCAACCAACCTCAAAACTGACGACCTTTTAAAATGGTTTGAGAATGTTTCTAGGAGCACACTAAAAATCGATGAGTTCACGCTATAGACTTAATTGTTTTTAGAATAATTTCTTGTTTAGAAATATATTATTGAAGTTTAGAGAAAGTTTAGCTTTTTGATGACGTCAGGTAAAGGGAAAAATTCCCTTTTATGTAATAATAACCTCAGATTGGACGTCGTTGCCACTCATTTGCTGTGGACAAATACTACTGGGTTATCATTGTAGATACTCTACTGTTATAACTGGAAACAAGTCCAGTAATCTACAATTTCTTTGTTGGTTGGTTTTATCATTGATCTTGTTATGTCAACCAATTTTAGTACCATTGATGTAACAAGATAACTCCAGTCAAGTACTTACTTGTCAATAAAGGCTTCACTAACACCAAAGGCATTTGCCATGTATTCTAAGGTAAGACTTCTATAGGATTCTAACAGTTGAGTATAGGCCAATATCCTCATTTCACGTACATAATATCGATAATGAGGAGACATCAGACGGTCTTGTTTTAGCATGTGCTCTACCTCAGCTGTAACAGAACATAATATGTACATGATTAGAGTGTATAGAGAGTGCCTACAATGTACATGTCTTACCATACATGATAAGAGTGTATAGAGTGCCTACAATGTACATGTCTTACCATACATGATAAGAGTGTATAGAGAGTGCCTACAATGTACATGTCTTACCATACATGATAAGAGTGTATAGAGTGCCTACAATGTACATGTCTTACCATACATGATAAGAGTGTATAGAGTGCCTACAATGTACATGTCTTACCATACATGATAAGAGTGTATAGAGAGTGCCTACAATGTACATGTCTTACCATACATGATAAGAGTGTATAGAGAGTGCCTACAATGTACATGTCTTACCATACATGATTAGAGTGTATAGAGTGCCTACAATGTACTTGTCTTACCATACATGATAAGAGTGTATAGAGTGCCTACAATGTACATGTCTTACCATACATGATTAGAGTGTATAGAGTGCCTACAATGTACATGTCTTACCATACATGATAAGAGTGTATAGAGAGTGCCTACAATGTACATGTCTTACCATACATGATTAGAGTGTATAGAGTGCCTACAATGTACATGTCTTACCATACATGATAAGAGTGTATAGAGAGTGCCTACAATGTACATGTCTTACCATACATGATAAGAGTGTATAGAGTGCCTACAATGTACATGTCTTACCATACATGATAAGAGTGTATAGAGAGTGCCTACAATGTACATGTCTTACCATACATGATTAGAGTGTATAGAGTGCCTACAATGTACATGTCTTACCATACATGATTAGAGTGTACAGAGTGCCTACAATGTACATGTCTTACCATACATGATAAGAGTGTATAGAGTGCCTACAATGTACATGTCATGATTAGAGTGTATAGAGTGCCTACAATGTACAATGTTTATGTCTTACCTAATGCTTTGAAGAATTCATCATAGTGGCACTCATAAAAGGACAGTAAGAACCTTTTTATTATAGGCAGCTGATGGAGAACCTCCAAAATCTCTGCTCCATTAACAACTTTCTTCTTTAAATCCACTCTTTCCAAAGAGATAATACTCGCAAGTACAGTAAGAGTGACAAAAACTTTGTAATCCATTAACTCATAGGATGTAAATGTTGAAATACTCTCCAGAAAGTTAGTGGCTGCAGATTTGAAGTCACGTATAGATAGAAAGTAGATCCCATGGTAGACCTTTAGTCGATTACGTCTGTCCCAGTCTCCACCTTCTTCTATTAACCTACAATCAAGTACATTAATGAATGACTATATACTACAGTGCTAAAGACTACATATGATTTCCATTGTCCTGAACCAAAGCACCATTGAATCAGAAATGTAATACTGACACTTGGAGGAATACCCTATAGTGAGCTATATGGGATGCTTTACCCAAAAAGGGGTACATTTTTGAGGCTACAGGTATAGAAAAGGGTAGTATGAATTCACAACTTTGGAGTATAGAAAAGAAATTCTAGATTAAAAAGGGGTAATGCAAAATATCATTCAAGTCAAATGGGTAGATGTGTACAACTGGGCTTCAAGAACAGTTTTATATTATCATACATACCAGTAGTGCATATAGTACATATATGATATATACATCAGGTACCACCTAATAGCGGAGCTCCCATTTAAATAAATAAATAATAATTTTAAATATTTTGTTTTTGACCTTTTTGATTCAAATGATTTGGGCTTCCTGTGGTAATTGGCCCCAAAGATTGCATTTTGTTTAAATAATGATTATAGATCAAGCTTTTTAGGAATTGGTTTAGAGTTGGTACATTGCTTACTATCAATAGGCATCACACTTTATATGTCAATCACAAAAATTTATGTAAGGGCTCTATAAATGTCATCTGGAAATGGAAAGAGTATGTCAAACTTATTGAGGAGGTTGAGCATCCCCTAACAAAAGTTCTGTGATTACTACCCCCCCCCCCCCCCCCCCCTCCTGCTAAACTAGATTGCCCAGGAAAGGCCTGGGAGATCGTTGTAAGTGTTAATGAATACTTACAGTTTAAATCAAAACAAATGGATTACTTTCCTTACATGGTATGTGATTTGTAACACTAAAACAATTAATCATTGCATAATTATATACTTACTCTTGAGCCTTAGCAATGTTTTTCGTCATCATATCATTGTCAAGATAAAACAAACCAATACGTATCCTGTAGAAAATTATATCTAGTTTGTATCCCAGGGCAACAGCTTTGTCGTAACACTTTCTAAAAGCAGTGATTGCTCCTTCCTGAAAGAAACAAGAAAAAATGTACTGTAACATTTTAAACAGTGTACAAGTGTTTGCATTTAACTAATGGTCATACATGTATATTTATCAATTAGACAACAGAAAGCTGCGCCCCTATGGCATTATAGACGCACGAGAGAAAATATAAAGAACGATTAATAAACGTAAGAGTGGCACGAGGCATAGCTGAGTGCGACTCTAGTTTGTTAAGAGTTCTTTATATTTTCTCAAGTGCCTCTATAACGCAATGGGCAAGCGGTTTTCTGTTGTCTAATTGATTTATAACAGCTAGAGCCTAGAATGTTAAAAATGGAGCCGTGCAGCCCATGGGGAAATAGTTCATAGATTTTTCAGCCAATCAGAGCGCGCGTTATATGTCACAATCTTAAAAACAAACGATTTGAAAAAGACGATGACTAAGATAGTGCGCGCGCAGTGCAGCCCTTGGGCAAATAGTTCATAGCTTTCTGGCCAATCAGAGCGCGCGTTAGACTGATTCCATAAGTCGGTCCCAGTTCGCTCTCTGACGATTTTTTTTTTCGCTCACGGGTCCGACTTATCTCATTCATCAGCCGTTGCTGTACAAACCAAAACGAGGCTCTTGAATACCTAATGAGCCGGAAGTAAAATTCCATAATTTTTCGCAAGTCATTTCAACGTTTCTTTATTTCTACAACTCGATGTTTTCTCATAAAAGTACTCCGATAAAGTTTGTTTTGAATCGAGCTGAGGACGTTTGCAGTTCTCAGAAAGAAAAAAGAAGAATTGTGGGCACTGAGAATGAAGAGTTAGTTTACAATCTTTACGGCGTGAATCTAGGCAAAGATAACAACACACATCATGGAACATTCAAATTTTATTAAAACATAAGCTTACCACTAAGTTACACAATGAGCCTCATCAACATCAATACACCCTAGAATATTTTTAAACTCCTTCGATGTAATTCCAGAGAGATAAACGGCTTATAACTGCAGAACTTGTTTCACGAGGGCATGACCAAAACCACTGGGCTTTGTCAGATAATATTACAATCATTACTAGCCTTGTATTTGCCAAATTTGGCCTCTTGTGTCACAGTGGAATCGTCTTCTCCTTCTCCGGTAAAGCCGGCAAAGGCAGCCGGAATCTAGTAACTTCCTAAAACTGTCCACTTGATCTTTCATCAAGGCGTCAAAGGCGATACAACTGAAATATTGCCGTTGGCGGCCTTTGCATCTAATAGATCAGGCAAAACGTTTTTATCTTCGTTTTAGTTGGTAATTCATTTTCAAAAACAAAATGGCGTCTTACCGGAAGTGAAGTTTCAGATCGGTATAATAAGACATAGTATGTGATTGGTCAAAATGTTTTGAATGGCATAACAAACGATTTCATTGGCTATCTCGTTTTTTCGAGATGCGGATCATTTCTGAGTATGTTTGCAAATAAGTCGGACCCGTGAGCGAAAAAAAAAATCGTCAGAGAGCGAACTGGGACCGACTTATAGAATCAGTCTAAGCGCGCGTAAGATTGTAGCTATGTTATAAATAGCTATATGTATAAACACTGACCATTTCAAAGTCATCGAACCTAGAAGCTGAGACTGAAATGACTCCTGGGTAAACTAGTAATATATGGATATTCACATATTTGATCTGTGAATTTGCTACATAATCATGTTGGAAATATCAAGAATTTATCTCGGTTACTATTTGAAATGTCCACGTCGACATGCTTCTTTAAAACCATCTAATAAACAAATTTTCCAGTGTTCCTTTTGGTCTCAGCTTTTATGCTTTGAAAGGGTCAATGTTTGTGCAATTAGCTATATACTGAATGCAACCATGTACTGTAGCGACATGGTAATTTTCATGACTGTGAAAATGGCATGGCAACAGTGTAGTTACTTCTCATAGTACTGACGTACTGCATGACATGGTCATAGCGAAGAGCACTTGATATCCCACCATACCAAATCTGCTCTATTAATTGTATTTGAATCAGCCACATATAAAACAAACATGCATGACTGCATTCACCCTGGTGATTAATTTTCAGTCTGTAATGGGGATGTACTGTTATTCATTACCTTATCTCCAATACTACATAAATACTCTCCTTGGGAAAACAACACATCTCTCACTTCTGTTTCGCCTAAGTTCTCTTCAGCAAATTTAAGTTTTTCTTCCAGCTCTTTAACTTTGTCCTCATTTGCCTTTTTCATCTTATCCAAAAGGGCTTGATCTATCAGCCACTTTAACTCATGGCAAAGTTCTTCATATAGTGGGGCCATATCTACAACATATAAAATATAAACAAGATTTTTGGAAAGTTGAATGAATAAATGACATCACCTGTGGATTTTTGTACACAGAAGATACTTTAAAACTCATTATTGATAAAATTATTGATGTGCGGGAGAGTAGCTACATGGTATAAAGCAGCTTATAATACATTTATGCTTTATAAAGTAAGAAATCATTTACAAAAACCTGTCAGACAAAAGACTCTGTCAATTTGTATCAAATAATAGAAGTCAGTTCTTCAGTGAATGAGGCTTTAGCCATTCACATACAATGGATACATCGTAGTGGTCTTTACAGTGGTTGTGGATAAATCGGTGTAAATATATATTTTTTCAAATCTATAAAGAGACGAGCTGATATCGCTTATATGTTTAAATGTCAGTATCCAAAGTCTCCATAAGTTTATAAATTCACAACGAAATAATGCAATTTTATCTGGATTATTAGTACAGAAAACAACTCTAAAGGTCCTAGATTTGATATTACAAACAAAAATATACAAACATAGCTGAAATAAGCTTAAGCTTAAGTTGGTTTGTGTTTAGTGGTGATCCAGTGACAGAGCAAATTTTTACCTTTCTCTTTCACGGCTTCCAGGATATTTTTCTTGGCTTGTTCTTTGTTGATTCCATCAGGATTAATGATAACAAACTTCCATTGTGCGATATTAAGGTTAGGATTATTCGGAAGGCCTTCTTCTTCAAGATTTTCAACCGGCATCGTGTTAATTTATCGAGACTTTCTTTCTTCTCTTTGAGCTGCTTAGTATCCAAGCCTTAGGAATCATGACCAGGCAATTTTCCACCACAGGAACCCCGAACTTCAAAAACAACAACAACAATAACAACAACAGCAATAAAACAACAACAACAAAAAACAAACAAAAACAAAACAAAAAACAAAAACAACTCCACCGCAATAACCGCAATAAAAAGGTAGAATTTGATTGAATTTCGGGACCAAGTCCGTTATTTGGATTGCCCCCACAAAATTCAAAGATTTCAAAGGCTTTTATTTTCTAGATAGATAATGAGATAATGGCTGATAATATAATGATATAATGTTTACAATTTAATACTGTTACCCCGGGGGCGGAGGGAGGGGGGGGGGGGTACTTGACTAGTATTTTGGGTGGGGTAATGGAACTGGAAATCATCTAGACAGAACATGGAGCAAACACGAGAAACATCATCAGGATCGCAAGGACAGGAACCACCTCTTGCACCATACGATGACACAGATAGAGAGGAACTTGGACACCTGCTACAGGCGGCAGAGACACTAGCGAGCTGGTTGAGGGTAAACCAACATAGTCAGGGTTAAGGGTTGATCAATTATCTATACTTAGTTTACCAAATAGTTTATTAGCTTGATATAAATACAAAAATTTTCATATATATTAACAATGCCTGGGTGTTTACGACTCGGACATTGGAATTTACATGGACATTTCAGTAAAAATTTAGGGAACAAACTAAAACTTAAAGATGTGGGGGAAATAATTAGTCGTCATGATGTTTTTGGTATAGTTGAAACACATGCCAACAACGAATCTGATCTGAATCTAAACGACTATAAACACTACGTAAAATACCGTGATAAAACAGGTAATAGACACGCTGGTGGAATAGCCGTCTACATAAATAACAGAATTAGTAAAGGAGTAACATATATACCCACATCAAATGAAAACGTCATATGGTGTAAATTAGACAAAAAGTATTTTCAATTCAACCATGATATATATTTAGGTACTGTATACTTAAGTCCTAGTACAACTAGCAAGGAAAATAATGAAAATTTACTCGATGATCTAGAATTAGATATAATTAATTTCTCAACAAGAGGTGAAATTGTATTACAAGGAGATTTCAATGCGCGACGGGAGAAATACAGGAATACATAAATGAGGATGACACTAAGTACCTTGATTTACCAGACGACTATCTTACTGATAAGCAGTTGAAAAGATACTCTAAAGATAAAGACCATATTGATAAAAGAGGTAGATGTCTAATAGACATGTGCACGGCATGCAATCTAAGAATTTTTAATGGAAGAACTGTTGGTGATTTGACGGGTAAGAAAACATGTTTCCGATACAACGGAAATAGTCTAGTCGACTATGTAATCGGAAACACAAATCTACTTGAAAAAATTCGATTCTTGAGGGTGAACGCCGTTAATGCCAGATCTATCCGATCACTGTCATATTTCCTATGGAATTGAAATTCAATTGTCTCACAAAAACAGAGGAACAAAGAAGGAAAAAGAAAAATTATTGAATTCTCAAAGATCTCTAGTGTAAAGTGGAATATTGAAAATATCGGTAAATTGCAAAATATACTAAGTACTCCAGAATCACAAGCAATACTACGTGAATCAATAGAAAGCGCACATTGTATAGACTCGATGGCTGGGGCATTAACTGATACCCTAACAAGCATAGGAACAGAAGCAGGCCTTTGCTCCAGAAAACAAACTAAAAAACTAAAAGAAAATACAAATTCACACAAGTGGTTTGATTTAGATTGTGAAAACGAAAAGAAGAATCTCAGATCTCTTGGTAAACAAATTTATAGGAATCCAAATAATGGGCAACTTCGTCGGAATTTACATAAAAACAAAAGTCCTTTCGAAACGTCTAGGCGTAAAAAACACACATATTATCATTCAAAATTAATCAACCTTGACCTCAAAGACTCAAAATCTACTTGGAAATTTTTTAAGCAACTCTTTAAAGTAGGCAAACAAAAAATAATAACTCTTGTAGAGCAATTGAAAAAGATTTATTAAAACACTTTAAAATTTTTAATAGTCCCCAGACACCGTAAGTAAATACTACGAAATACTACGGAGAAAATAGAACAGCCGCAGAGTGAAGCGGTACTAGATTACCCCCATTACAGACGAGGAAGTAGATGAAGTAATATCTGAGCTCAAGAAACTTAAAGCACCTGGTCCTGATAATATGCCAAATGAGTTACTGATAATCGGAAAGAAAGCACTGAAAGGACATCTTAGAGCGATTTGTAACAAAATTCTAGATAGCAGAAAATTTCCGACGTCATGGAATCTAGGGTATATTTTTCCTATAAAAGATAAGACCCAACCAAAGCTGACAATTACCGTGTAATAACATTTCTCTCTGCAATTGGCAAAGTTTTCAGCGGCAATTCTAAACAAACGACTGTACGTTTTCTTAACCATAAATAATGAGATCAGACAGGAACAGGGTGGGTTCAGGAAAAAACATGGAACAGCAGACAGTATTTTTATTCTGAAATCTGTAATCGATAAGTATGTTAAGAGTAAACCAAAGAGGAAAAACAATTTACTTTTTTCATGCTTTGTGGACTTCCAAAAAGCTTTTGATAGCATTCCAAGGATGAAATTACTAGAAAAACTGGAAAAAGTTGGTATAAACGGAAATTTCCTAAACGTGATAAATCAATGTATTCTACAGACAAGTCGGCAATCAAAGTAAATGGACGCATTTCTCCGACATTCTCCTGTTATATGGGCGTTAAACAAGGCTGCATGCTTAGCCCTACACTATTTAATTTATACCTCCATGATTTGCCTGAAAAATTAAATTTCTGTAATAGTAATGATGTAAATTTTAACGGCAAGCCAATTAGCGGTCTATTATATGCAGATGATCTGGTCCAGTTCTCGAAATCTGCTCAGGGGGCTTCAGAAATATCTCGACAAGTTACAAACATTTTGTGAACAATCAGGTCTAACAGTTAACATATCAAAAACTAAAGTTATGGTCTTTAATAACACAGGGAAGACGATGAATAACTTCCAATTTTACCTAGACAAATCGAAATTAGAAAATGTTAAATCATATAAATACTTAGGATTAAACTTCACACCTTTTGGAAACTTTACGTTCGCAAAACAAGAACTTAAAAGAATTGCCGTAACTACTAGTAACCAAAATAAATGGGCTGAGTATAGAAATCTCAAAAACCAAGTAAACCATCAAATCAAAGCCACCAAAACTAGGTATTTTCAATCGTATTTCTCTGAGAACCAAGGAAATGTTAAAGATACCTGGAAAGGTATTAATTCAATACTTTCACGGAAGAAAAAGATAACTAAAATTACAAAACTTAGAAAAGGCAATGTAGAGATTAGCAATCAACTTGAGATCAGCAATGCGTTTAATAATCACTTCACAGATATAGGTCCAAATCTGGCGTCTAAAATTGTCACCCCTAATACAACATTTGATAAATATATGTGTCGAGTAGAAACTTCTTTTCTACTGAAAGAATTGACTACTGAAGAGGTTATTAAGCTTGTTGGAAAACTTCCATCTGGCAAAAGCGAGGGTCTTGACGGCATCCCTACGCGACTCATTAAGTTAGCCATACCTTATGTTGCCTCTTCATTAACGCATATATTTAATCGAATTATTGCAACAGGGTGCTTCCCCAGGGACTGGAAAAAGGCTAGAGTTTCCCCAATCTATAAGGAAGGCTCCAGAGCTGATCCAGGAAACTACAGACCTATATCTGTTCTGTCCGTGATTTCTAAAATTTTCGAAAAAGCTTTGTTTAATCAAATGTACAGCTACCTAGAGGAGCATAAAATCTTGGCTAAATTCCAATCAGGCTTTCGGCCTCTCCACTCAACTCTAACGGCACTCCTTGATGTTACTAATACCTGGTATTTAAACATGGACAGTGGTTTAACGAATGCCATCCTTTTTATCGATCTTAAAAAGGCATTTGATACCATTGATCATGAAATACTTTTGAGCAAAATGGAGTGTTATGGGTTTCGAGGTCAGAGTCTGAACTTATTCAGAAATTATCTAATTGGTAGATCTCAATGTACAGTAGTTAATAATGTAGTATCGTACTCGACTAATATAAGGTGTGGTGTACCACAAGGGTCAATTTTGGGTCCTTTGATGTTTTTATTGTACATTAATGATCTACCAAATTGTAATTTGCTATCAGTCGCTCGCATGTACGCTGACGACACCAACTTAACCTATGCCTCTAGTGACCACGATGATCTGCTTCCCTCTATGAATCATGATTTGGCAGAACTGAAAAAATGGCTAGACAGTAATAAACTGAGCCTCAATGTCATGAAAACTAAATGCATGTTTATAGGCACAAGGCAGAAAGTTTCAACATTACCCGCTGAGCCCGATATTAGTCTTGACGGGACGGCTATTGAGCGTGTAATGACCTATAAGTGCCTGGGTGTGCATTTGGATGAACGACTCACCTGGGAAACACATGTTTCGGAGATTTCAGCTAAAATATCAAAAACGCTTGGTGCTCTAAGACGACTCAAACCAATTCTTCCCCAACAGGTGCTGATCACGATTTACAAATCGTTGATCTTACCATATCTAGATTACTGTAGTGCTGTTTGGGGTAATTTTGGTAAGGGTCTCGCTACAGACCTCCAAAAACTACAAAATAGAGCAGCCCGTATAATTACTGGGGCTGACTCCAGTGTTCGATCTACTCAGATTCTTCATAATCTAAACTGGCTGACTTTAGAAGAGAGACGTTCTCAACAATTTAAAAAGCTCATGTTTAAAACAACTAATAATGATGTACCGGAATATCTTTACGAAAATTTTACTCGAATTAATACGGTACATTCTCACAACTTAAGAGGCGTTAATGACAATCTTTTCATTCCAAGGCCTCAAACTGAAGCGCTCAAAAAGAGCTTTGTATATCGAGGAGCTTGCTTATGGAACAGTCTCCCTACTAAAGCAAAACAGGCCACCACTTTAAGTTCCTTCAACAATAATCTTTAGAAACCATTAGACATATTTTTATAAATAATTTTAATCTTGGAAATCGTTTTTTATTTAAGTGTAAGTAGATTAGCAAATTAGTATTTATTTTCCTTAGAAATTTTTTACACGGCTCAAAGGGAGAGCACTTGTAAAGTTAGTGATTTGACACCGTGTTTAAATAAAGTTCATTCATTCAAAAAGACAGCGCTAAAAGCTCTATATAAACTAAAAAGAGAAATGGGAGACTATTTTAAATCGAACATAAAATTAACCACTCAACTCTTTGACACACTCGTCTCTCCAGTCCTTCTATATGGGAGCGAGGTCTGGGGGATCGAAACGAAAAACTCTAATGATGAAGAACCAATGGAAATGGTTCATATAAAATTCTGTAAAATGATTTTGGGAGTAACTAAGTATGCTAGTAATGACGCATGCAGAGCCGAATTGGGAAGGTTACCAATAAAATGCAAAGCAGTAGCTAGAAGCTTAAGCTATTGGCTTAAATTCATAGACATAAATTCAGAAATTCAGAAACTTTCAACTCTGATATACCAAGCAATAAAAAACGAGAAATCCAAGGCCTTTTGGAGTAACAAAATAAAGAATGCCTTGGATCATGTAGGATTAGGGACAATCTGGATGAGCCAGAATGAGCCTCAATTGAAATTGAAACAAATTAAAAAGGTAATCAAACAGAGAATAAGTGATATCGAAATCCAAAATTGGTGGAGCAACATCCATAACGATATAAGAAAAGATAGCAGACAAAAAAACAAACTAAGAATATTCCGTCAATTCAAAAGAAAGTATGTTTTTGAAGACTATCTAAGTCACGTCACCAACACTAAGCACAGAGTGGCTTTCACAAAATTACGAATTAGTAATCATAGACTTGAAGTAGAAATGGGACGGTATAGAAGGCCGTACCTGATTTATGAACAAAGGATTTGCCCAGTATGCAATATGGGAATAGAATCGGAAAAGCATTTTCTTATCTGGTGTCCACTTTATGACACCAACAGAAAAGAATTAGCAGAACTTATTCAAAAAAATACTAATATTAATATCAACAACATGAACACTGATAATCGTTTTTTATTTCTGATGAATCCCAGAACAAGCTTTCTACAAAAAACTGTGTCAGCACATGTATATAAATGCATGCTGATACGAGAAAGGAAATTAGAGACTTAAAATTATAGAGAACTGATTTAACTTATTTGGATTTCACCTATGTACTTTAAGTATACAGTGCCAAATAAAACGTTGTTGTTGTTGTTGTTGTTGTATAATAATGATAGACCCCCATAATAATAATTAACTTTATTTCAAAACGAATGCTCTATCAAATTTTACAAGTTTGTAAAATCTGGTCTACCTAGAGGTCGTCATATAGTTAATTATCTATCACAAAGCTAATCTATTATTTGATGATCGATTAAAAGTATTTATAATATATATAAATGCGTGGCAAGATAATTTATTACATATATTTACAAAAAATGTAATATTATAATGTTTAATAGTTATGAAAAATTACAAAATTGAAAAACTGTACCCTGAGCAGAGATCGCATAGAGTTATACTTTGGAAAAATTGCATTTCTTAATTTTCCTTTTAAATGATCTAAAGAGTCTTCCTTCTTGATTGACTCTGGTAGAGAGTTCCACAGTTCAACAGCTGAGTATTTGAAACTCTTTTTATATGCTTCAGTCCTTACTCCTTGTTCCGCTGGGACCCTAAAACGGTTACCCTGTTTATGATAGAAAAACACAAAAAAAAACAACCATACCCGGTTTATGACAAAGTATAATAATTGCAGAATGTAATGTACTTATTTGTTTGTAATGTAGACGAGTTTCATAACGAGTTTGTCGCGATCGTGATCGAACAACGATAAATAAGACTTCTAGACTGATCGTTACCGTTGTGGCTAGATAACGACTAAGTTTGACCCCTGAAAATGATCAAGAAGCTCAAAGATTCATATTATCCAATCACAATCGAGTATACTGATAAACAACAGAATTTAATTCTACAAATGTTTTAATATTTCACTTCAAATGAATATAATTTGCTTTGTATTTGTACGAACTTTATCAGGGTTGAACAAAAACCATCTAAGACTGTTGAAACTCGCCACACTGAATCTGTTATCAAGCGTCAAAAATGTACGCATTCTCGACCCCAGAGCCCACGATAATGCCGTCCAGTATGACCGTGGGCTCGGGGTGTAATGAGCGAGGTTTGACTCTACGGCGTGCTTCCATGACTTAATTATAATGACTAATCCAAACTATATGATACATGGTTTACGATTGCAACTTGGATCAGATATCACTCATGACACTGAGCTAGGACGAGACTGAAATGGGGTGGCCTTAAACCCGGGGGGGGGGACTCCGATCGTAAATGGACGGGGATGCTCGTCGTACCTTTTAGGGGTGAAAATCTGCAATCTGGTACCTTTTAGGGTGTCTCAGATTTAAGTGGACTACCAGAGACAAGCTGGTACCTTTTAGGGACTAACCCTAAGGGTCGACAATAAACTAGCTACCTAAAATGAGCATGAAAGGCCTAGGGACGATTTCGATGATCTGAATTGAATCACGCCGGGCACAAAGGACCCCAAAATCGGCACCGTTAAATGTGCCATTTTTGCCCTAACCTTTGTATCTTCAACAAGATTTGATCGTTTGCAATGAAATTTTCAGTGATGGCTAACTATAAGTGGCGATTTATTTTGCCATGTTTAAAAGTTACCACTGACGTGATTTTGACGTCATAGCGAATTGTTACATTTTTCGAGAACATCCAGATTACTTCAAGAGATTCTCAAAACTACACAATTTGAAAGGGAATGCCATTCTCTAAAATTTGGTGCAATTTTTATCTCGATCCGACATTTCGTTATCGAGTTATAAGGGATTTTTGTTTCATGATGACGTCATAAAAGTGACGTCACTAATAACTATTAAAAGCCATTAGAAGCCATTGGAAACAGCAAGTGATGATGCAACGAACATGTATTACTATTAAAAAGTGTTTCTACGTAACTAAGTTAAAACTTGTGGTCATCGAGCTTTATTAGGGATATTTCAAATAATCGGTGACGTCATTATGACGTTAGAGGATTTTGCTATATATTCTTATTAATGTTTCTAATACTTATCTTCAAAAAATCAAAAATCTAAAAACATACGATTTTGGGGACTTCAAAGCTCTTTCACTATGCAAAGTATAAGAACAAACGGACTTCAAACAAAAAAGTTGAATGAAGAAGTAATTTTCATAAATTTCTTTTACTATTTCCCATATGATTATTAGGGAAATTTATGAAAATTACTTCTTCATTCAACTTTTTTGTTTGAAGTCCGTTTGTTCTTATACTTTGCATAGTGAAAGAGCTTTGAAGTCCCCAAAATCGTATGTTTTTAGATTTTTGATTTTTTGAAGATAAGTATTAGAAACATTAATAAGAATATATAGCAAAATCCTCTAACGTCATAATGACGTCACCGATTATTTGAAATATCCCTAATAAAGCTCGATGACCACAAGTTTTAACTTAGTTACGTAGAAACACTTTATAATAGTAATACATGTTCGTTGCATCATCACTTGCTGTTTCCAATGGCTTCTAATGGCTTTTAATAGTTATTAGTGACGTCACTTTTATGACGTCATCATGAAACAAAAATCCCTTATAACTCGATAACGAAATGTCGGATCGAGATAAAAATTGCACCAAATTTTAGAGAATGGCATTCTCTTTCAAACTGTGTAGTTTTGAGAATCTCTTGAAGTAATCTGGATGTTCTCGAAAAATGTAACAATTCGCTATGACGTCAAAATCACGTCAGTGGTAACTTTTAAACATGGCAAAATAAATCGCCACTTATAGTTAGCCATCACTGAAAATTTCATTGCATACCATCAAATCTTGTTGAAGATACAAAGGTTAGGGCAAAAATGGCACATTTAACGGTGCCGATTTTGGGGTCCTTTGTGCCCGGCGTGAATCTTCAAAGCACATCGATAACAAATGCTTCATTACTTTAATTTTTTATTATTGTTTTTGAATTGGTACCTTTTAGGGGTAGAAATGAATTGTTGCCACTCCCACTCAGGTACCTTTTAGGGGTCATGTTCAAAATTTCCGACGAGCATCCCCGTCCTCTTATATATAGGAGTCCCCCCCCCCCCCCCCCCCCGGGGCCTTAAAGCAATCAATATCATACGGTGATTTCGCCTAGTCGGCAGGCTCGTAACATGGTATATTTTCGTCCCGCTGATTCCGGGTTTTTACGGAAATTTTGATCCCTGAGCCCATATTTTTAGAAAATTTTGATCCCTGATCCTAGGTGCAAAAACTGAGCTGATCCCTGATCCTGACCCAATGTCCCTGATCCTCGATCCCACCCATTTGATCCCTGAGCCCTGGCCTCTGATCCCTGATCCTGGCCATATAATTTGGGGCTTGATCCCTGATCCCATGCATATACCATGTTACGAGCCTGCCTAGAGACCTGTAATAGAGAGGTCGTATTTTGCATGTATGTTTTGCAGATGAACAAATACTTCTCGAGTCGGCTATGCACTAGTGTTTCCATAACATCCATAACTCAGATAACTTCAAAACCTTACTGCTACTGAAATCCCTGAGGCCAATGCGACAATATACGCTATTGCGAATGTTCTCATTTTAATTTTATTTCGGTTATTAGAACACGCTGGGGCCAGACCTCCCCTAAAACGTTTCATCAACGCGTGGGAAACCTTTTCCAAGATGGCGGATTTTTACGACTGCAAACGCTCATGGGTAGTCTTTTAGATACCGGTAAAAAAACTGTCAGAAAATGCCGAATAAAAAGCAAAAATACGGAGACTGGGTACTGCTAATCGATAAACGGAGGGAAAAACGAAAAAGAAGGCTTCTCAAGCTTGGATTTGAGGTAAGATATGCGAACTCATTTAGAATTTTATACTTAACGTTTATGAAAAAACAACACCGACTCTCAACCTCATGATCGTTCTTCTTCAAAAAGAGAGTTCACTAGGTACGATTTAGAAAAACTTAACATTTCAAAAATGGACGAAATCTTGAAAACTAAAATGATACGATGATACACCTATGTTTAAAGTTTTTTTTGGTCCATTAAAACATGGCTGATTTTTTCTCACTAGAAAAAAACATGAAGGGTTCCTGAACGCGATACTAGTAATTAAGTTACTTACAGACATGTGATGATTGGCACCAGCGATGAAATCAACAGGTAATCAATAAAAACCGAAGTGACTTGATTTGATAAAAATAATTTGATAAGGGCACAAGCAAGATGTGAATTAGTGATAAGCTTAACAAAAACTGTAATCCATAACTAAATATTAAAACACGCAATTATATATTATAGTTCGTCAGTTTCTGAAAGACAGCCAAACAGATTTAAGATTGGTGCCTTCAACAGATTAAAGAAGGAACGAGCTAATAAAGAATTGGAAACAAAATTGGAAAAAGATTGTCAACTGAATGATCTCAAGAGAGAAATTCAAGTCATAAATAAGGACATCCATGCCTTGGAAGAAAGATTGCGTAGAAAAAGGAAAAGGATTGAAAATGTAAGCATGGCCATATTTAATAATCAAATAAGGACATGTAGTCAGGGCCATACTTGTACATGTAGACTTTGTATGAGGAAAGTTCTTATCCCTTTTGTACATTTTAAGCAATATGTTTTATTACTTATAGAAGCTAATAACAATTTGCAGACAATCAAAAGTAGATCTATGCCCTTTTCTTTTTAATCAATATTTGTATTCCTATTGAGTAATATAAATTAAATCTGTTAAGGGTTATGAATCTAGGATCTTTTGCTCAAGAGGGGTTGCAACCTTATCAAAATCAGAAATCACACAGAGGTTCAATTGCAAATTTTGTAAAAGCAAACTGACAATACTTATAAACAAAGTTGTCTTGGGAAGGGATGCACATCATCAGCAGCCCTCCCCTATGTAAATCAGAGAGGGTGCTATCAAATAAAATAAAGCCCCTTCATTACAAAACAGCTATTTTGTTAAAACAAGGCACCACATAAAAGAACACAAAAGACTTCTATTTAATAATCTCTGATGATATACAGATTTTTTTAAGTTAGACAGTAACAGGGAGGCAGTCACTTACCAGCATTATATAACTCATTTAGTGAAGTTCAAATGTTTCCCTTTTTGTAGGTACAACAAGAATGCATTGAAATTTCACACAAAAAATACAGACCTGCAGTAATTGATAGTTCGCAAACAGATACATCTAGTGACCAATTAAAGCTCTCACGAACTCAGTCATTCAGAAGAAGAAAACGAACACTGTCAGCTCTTAGAGATATCCATTGCTCAAGAAGAATCTCAACAAATGATAACAAACCAGTACTTGATGGCATTTGGAGTACATTAGTAAATACAGCAACCGAAGAAGAATTAACAAGCTATATAAAGAACTCACAAATATGCACAAGCAAAGTTATTCCAGAAATAGTAAACAAAGAAATCAAGCAATATGAAAAAAGTACAAGCAACTATGTCAGAAGTCTTCGTGTCCTGTATGAAGGAAACCTTATCAGTAAACGAAAATACACCAATATAAGAAATAGCAGTGATATCACAAAGGATAAAGTTAAAACCAGGAAAAACACAAAAAATGAATTCATGAAAGGATGCAACATTCCATCACTTGTTTCATATAAAAAGCTTATGAAATTCACCAAAACCATTGACATAGGCGATGTTAGAGATCTCACAGACTTGGCTGCAGAACTCAGTCTAGAACCAGTTCCTGGGATCTATCGGCCATTAAAGCCATTTCTTTGCCAACTTGCAGATTTGTACTTAAACCTTAATGATCAAAATAAAGAATGTCTTCATTGGTTCAACAATAAGAAAAATGTCTTTCTTGTAGCAATTGGGGCAGATGGTGCTCCCTTTGGAAAGAATGAGACAGCTACAGGTAAATTATTCATACAATCAAATATGAATATTTATGAATAAACACTAGAGTGAACTTACTAAATCCATGTAATTGTACTAAATCTAAATAATACTATTTTATGCATATCCTATTGTTTTCTGTTGTTCAAATAGTACATGGATTAAGTGCATTCACTCTATAAATGAATACATCATTCATAATGTTTTAAAAATTATCATTGGCACTGGTTTAGATAGATTTTTTTTAATAGCTTACCTGGTCTCTTTCCTGAATCTCCTATCAAGAGTCCAGAGTTGCGATGAAAACCACATCATTCTTGGTGCCAACTGTGATGAATCCCACCCACTGATGATTGGCTACACAAAAAAACTTGTTAAAGAAATGGAAGAAATTGATGGGAAGTGCTTAACTACAGTAAAAGGTCATGATGTGGTATTTAAATTTGAGCTTATCCCAGCAGACATGAAGTGGGTTGCAGTAATGTCCGGTGAACTCAACAATGCATCAACTTACTTTTCATCATTTGCAAATGTAAGCCAAAAAAATAAAGCCACTTTAAATGGTACTATTGGCAGTACGTCTGAATCGACTTGGCAGAAATGGGATTATAGTGACAGACTTGAGGTTGTAAAAAAGCTGGAATCATTCAAGAAAGGAATAAAAGATCCCAAAAAGCAGAGAAGTGCAATCACAAATTACATAGCATTGTGCAAGTCCCGTCAGGAAGTGATACCTCCATTAGGAAGGTAAAATGCAAAATGTGCAAATAACTATTTAAAAAGATGATGACTCTAACAAAAAGCATTAGCATAAAGAAAATTAGAGCAGCTGACCAGCTTTATGGAAAGCTTAACTTACCTGCAGCCACTCGTAAGATCTGTTGTGATTGATTATATAGAACAATACCTTTCATTGTTAACTCGTTCTATTGTTTTATTTTCTATTGTTTTACAGTAAGGGTAGCAATCCAATAGGATGAGATCTTGCGATGGCTGCTATACCACCCATTAACTGGAATTATCTTTTGCTCTATTTTCCTACAAAAAGAAAATAAGTCAAAAAATTATTCCATTTGCATGCACAATATTTTCTTGTGAATGACTCCCTTACAAAAGTATTAGGTGTAGACTTAAGTTGGCAGAAGTTTTTGAAAATGGCTCTAAAAGGTTGGAATAAAT
Source organism: Telmatactis stephensoni (assembly GCA_029948255.1). Classification (NCBI taxonomy): domain Eukaryota; kingdom Metazoa; phylum Cnidaria; class Anthozoa; order Actiniaria; family Isophelliidae; genus Telmatactis; species Telmatactis stephensoni. The sequence continues at coordinate 112,705 of JALIZF010001415.1, read as the reverse complement.
TAACAGCTCTGAGACACTGATTAAAATATAAACCCTAAAAGGTATGACCACATCAAGTTTGTTACTGTGGAAACACATTGTTGATAAAGGATGACTATTGATAACAGTCATTAAGCTAATTCTATAGTTTATAATTATTTTTCTGGTTATACTGTCAAGTGACTTGGTGGCATGGTTGCATGGTCAAATGGGTTTACATGTGTACTTGTTTATTTATTTAGGAGCACCAATGACAAATTTTGATGATGATTGTCTGTACATTTACACGTGAAAAATATCTTATGTATATTGATGTATGTAATAGGTACGTGGACTTGGTGAAATCCGAACCACTGCATAATACCAATAATGCTTGGCAAAAATGGTTCAAAAATGTATTGGTTATTGCCATGGGTAGCACCGACAAAAAGTTACTAGGCTCTGTAACATCAGTTACAGATCTACCACAGTCTACCCCCATCATGAAGTTGATGAAATGTATTAAAGAGGGTCTCAAGTGCACTAGATTGTACAAGAGTTTCAGCCTTTGGTTCGGTGAAAAAAGAAAGAAAGGTCTGCAGTTTACTTACCGGTTTACTGGCTTAGAGTCGAAGAAATTTTCCCACGATTTTGCCCTGGTCATCAAAGTGATGCTATCGATTGACCATCTCTCCAAAGGAGAAAATATAAAGTTGTTTACCCTGATGTACATAGGTCAACACCTTCGAGACAGTATCGCCATATACTCCCGTGTCTCAATAACCTCCGAAGATGTACAGAATTTAAAGTCTCTTTGCAATAAGTATTTTGCAGCCCACTGCTTATTATTAGGAAAAGAGCAAGTGAATCCAACAACATGGACAGTGGGGTATGCAATACCCTATCACACAGACGAGCTCTTTAAAACACTCGGATATGGTCTTGGTTTAAACTCGATGCAGGTAACATTGTTCGAAAATTTGTATACCATTCTTTTCAGGGAGGGTGGGGAGCATTTTGTAAACTCCAAACTATGAGAAATATATCAAAACTTAGCAAATGTTACATGTTTTAAAGCTCAATCTTTATGATTTTTCAAGATTTATCTGTTTATTGTATTAGTAGTAATTTTGTTTGCCCTTTCAAGCATAATAATAATTTCATTTTTTTGGAAATATCACCCTACCCCCAGTTAGTACGTAGAGCTCTCTCTACCGCTGACCAAAAAACAAAATGGCGGAGGTGGTGAAACAGGAAATTCGTGCAACTTTGCTGAAATGGAAGTTATCAGTAAAAGCACGCAACAGAAACGAAGAATCATTTATCTCAGATGTTTTTAACGAGTTAGACTCACTAATGGGAACAGTCTACAGAAAATATGATGGATCTGTGAATCATAAAGAGTGCCACCAGATTATAAATACTTGGCCGATGTGTGAAAGGATGATTTCCAAAATTCACGATGGTATTATCCGTAGACTCCGTTCAACGCCAACACTAGCATCCCCATACTTTTGTGAATTTACTCGTGAGGTCCCAAAAGAGGTGTTTGATATAATGTTCAATAAGATTATCCAACACAACAGCTTTGGGCATACTGCAAGCACCTCTCGTTCAGGCCATGCTGTGACAATCCAGTTCACAGATAAGCGAAAAGCTGTTTATTTGTTTAAGCGTGGATGTGAATGTGAGAAAGACAAACTGCTGAGGAAAGAATATGGAGAAAGGAGCTTTACCGAAGTAATAATTTCTGAGCAAAAGCCAATGATCATGAAGTACAACTACCATACTGAAGTACTCAAGACTTCTTTTCACTATGGCTATTGGAATGAGTTTGGTATTCCCCAGAACTAGTGGCTGTCAAAGATAACGGTTGTAACACATATGGAACGTTTTTTATGAACATTAAGCATTTATAATAGTTTAATTGAGTTAAGGCTCCATTCATTGTTTGGTGGAGGGGAGGGGGTGGCAGGTGAAATTTGTTGGCACTGAGAAATATTTAAAATATCCCCTTGCAATAAGAAAAAAATCAACACCCCCAGTGAGACTTTTTAAAATTTTGCCACCCTGCCCCCCATTCTTTGAAAAATTACAATCACCCCATTGAACTGCAAAAGAATTTTCTGATCTCCCACAAATTTCATCTGCCTTCCCCCTCTGCTATACATAATGAATGCAGCCTAAGTTTGTGTTTAATTTCAGCTTTTCAATTGATGCCCCACCAATATTCCAGTTTCCAGTTACTGCTCTTCCAGACAAAAGGCTTAGTTGTACAGAAAAACCTGTGGGAATATAGTCAATTTTGGTTTTGTTCATTATCAACAACTCATGTTTTTTTTTGCTGGTATTTTGGAATAATTTATCTTGACTTGAGGCTGTGCTTGTAAGCCTGTTTTCTAATTTTCCAGCAGAAATATCAAACTCCAAAAAGGTCTATTGCTCTATGAGCGGTTGGCCTGCCTCACAGATATAGTGGTGAGGGGGAAAAGGTTATATGTTTGTTAATATTACTATGTACTTGCAATATATTATCTGCTTTACTCAAATGTCATTTTGATTATTACCAGGGCCGTGAGGCAAAGCACATCAAATTGAGCAAATATACAGAAAATACATCAAATGCAAAACCCACACAAAGGTGGGGAATTGTTGCACGTCATGAATATATTTGCCTGATATGGCTAAGAGAAGTAGATCCCCTCAGCATCAATTATGGCAAGAAAAAAACAAGTGAATCCTTTCTCCCAAAGAGGGTGGAAATAAACAACCCAAAATATTGTTATTGTGGGCTCGAAAAAGAAACAACAGCTGATGCCAAGTGTGCCATATGCAAGAATGAGATTATGCATCATATTAGTTACTCAGTTTCAAATGGGAGTGTCAGTAAAGAGCTCCTTGCATTGTGTAAATGAGAATTTGATACAGCAGTGCCTTCACAGGGAAAAAATGTCAATTCCCACCTTGGGTCAAACATGGAGCTTCCCTGGGTCTAACCAGGGAATCCCTGGGAATCTGTTCTATTTTTACAAGTTTGGGTATTACAGATTTCCCAAGTAAAATAGAACAGACTCCAAGTTTAGACCCAGGGAATCCCCAAGTTGGAAATTGACATTTTTTTTCCTGTGCTCATGCTTTCAACATTATGATTTCAGTCATGAAGCAAAGACATTTCTCTTTAAAGACTGTCAGTGTTTTTTATGCTAACTGCAATGGTCACATGATTGTGAAATAGCTTATTCTATTGAACACATTTTCTTTCAAAGTGGATTTCTGTACTGTTTACACGTACAGTATTGTTTTCAAATGATATATGCTTTGTTGCATCAATTTTGGTAACCATAAATTATGATATATGAGTATTTAGTATTATTTATTGATTCATTTAGAGTGCACACTAAATCTGTGAAATAAAACTAAATATGTATTGTGTAATTGAAATTATTTTGTACAAACTATAGTGCAAGCACAGTACTTAGCAAAATGCCTTTATCAGTCATTGTGTTTCTTAATGAAGTTTATAGTCACTAATTAAGTACTATTTAGCATAAAAAGTTAGTAACTATTTCACAGGTCAAGTATGTACACTCTATATGCTTTCAAATATTTATTCAATGTAATTATTAGCTACACATAATCATATATTTAATATATGATACAGGACAAAAACCTTTTGAACATCATTAAATAAAAATATGATCAATTATTATTGATGTCTACTTCGATTCGGTGTACTAAATTATCATGACAATGTCAAGACATTCTGGACTGAGACAGATTTATAAGTCCTCTTTCCTTTACCCCAAAGAAATGTCAAATAAGCTGACTATTTAAGTCAATATTAGTCAGTACAAATTAGCCTTCAGTAAGCTCACAATGAACTCGTTTGCAGCCAAACTAAAAATCCCTAATAATGTGACAATGACGGTAAGGGCCAATGATTCAAATTGAAAAAAAGGACGCTGTTTGGAAATGTAATAAAAGTATTTTATTAAGTTCACTGGCTTAATTTACCGCTACAACGTTAAGTTTCGCTCTTTTAATACGATGATAATTTGAGTCTTGTAGTTCTCCAATTGCGACCGATCATATGCCCAATATTTTACCGTTTTGGCAATTTCATTTAACAAGATAAGGTATTTCCCAAATATAATCGCTTTCAGTGAAGATAAAAACAAATTACCTCCGTTATGGCAAGTTTTAAACAGTTGAATCCTCAACCTTTAAGACGAAGCATCCGCCATCTTGGTTTTTACCCAGAAATCCGCGCGCAACGCTGATGAAACAATTTGGGGGTGGTCTGGCCCCAGCGTGGAAAGCCAAATCTCCTTCGGAACGTTAGTGCACCAATTAACGCTTTATTTTGGAAGATTGTACGAGTTAGGGCCTAACACTGCATGTCAGTACACTGAACTTGGACGAGACAGTCTAAACTCATTAAAACGTGTATTAAACCAGTATTATTGTGCATCGTTGGTGAAGTGCTACGACCCAGACAGCCCAATTAAGGACTTTTAAAACAATATGTTGTAAATGTAATAAGTCAAGAAGCCCGATACAACCAATCACCTGCTGCTTCTAACGGCTTTTCTCGTTGCTCACCTATTTGTAAATATTTTCTACTCATTTTATATTTCATATTTGACCTGGGCCCGCAGTAACTGGCCACGCTGTAGCAGGCGCCCTGCCATATATTTATTTGTGTATGTAAGCAATTCCATGGCGAAGTTAATAAAATAAGAATAAATAAAACAGAATTCACCAAAAGTCAGGGACAAGATTGGGTTTAGTAGTTAAAGTTTAATCGGCTGTCAATGAAACTTTTAATGTTTGTTGATTGTCATTTAGTCTAAGTTCATCTAGTGTCAGGGTAGGCAATATATTTGTCATTGATCCATTTTGTCTGTGTTGTCGATCAGATATATTTTACGGCCGTTAGTTGGTCGGTTAACCCCATCCAGACTGGGTGTAAAATTGGGCAGCCAGTGAACTTGACTGTGAAACGTCTCCAATAAACACCTATAAAAGGCCTACTCCGGGTCCAAAAGACGGCTTAAGCCGCCTTAAGCCGCCTTAAGTTGGCTTAAGCCGCTTCAAGCCGCCATAAGTCACTTTAAGTATAGAAGTAAAAAATCACTCTTACATGTAAGTAGATGTAAAAGTTTTTTGATATTGAATGATTAAATTACAATACTACTACAAAACTACTTTATCCCAACCGACAATTTCAGTTTTTGGGATTTTCTGATCCACCTATCATGCAAAGGGTCAATGAGCAACAAAATTTGTCCACTTCTGGGACAAGGAAGGTCTGCGAAAGCCTGCTTCCTTCCTTACACATGATGGATGGCTCAGAAAAACTAAATCCAACTGAAAGTTTGAAAATGTTGATCACGATGCAGGGGTTTTTACAGAAATGTTTACTGAACATATACATGGTACGATTTCTTGCTGTATTGAAATCTATTGTATACTGCACTCTATTGTTTAAGTTGGACCCTTAGTATTTATGTTTTTGTGGAATCATGTAGACTGTGTCCCCTACAAGAAGATGTAGCAAAGATATATTATGGATATCTGATATATTTGATGTAAGAAATGATAACATTTGTTTAAAGATGCATGGCATGAGGTAATGAGGCATAAATACTATCACTGAAGACCTGCAATAAACACTTACTTGTACTAATTTCCTAATTTCCTTTCATTCAGGCCTTAATATTGTATTAAATGTCAAAAATCAATTTCAAATTGTCTGAGATTGAATTACTTCATGTCTTTGACAACATGGAAACTTATTATATTGTTTTAAGATAAGGATTGTGGATGCTGGAAATTTACAAAATATACAGATCAAAGCAAGGAAGAAGAATAATTCAAATTATGAGACAAATACTTGGACATTCAAAGTCCAACATTTCAGGAAAATCAATATTGTTTCTTTTTCTTTAGTCAGTAAATTTTATCATTTCCCAATCACGTATTACAAGGATTTCTACTGGCAACATTAAACTTTAATACTGTATTATATTAAAAAATATCACTGCTCAAATATAAATTATAAATTGTATTCTTAAATTATATATTCACATTGAGCCGTAGTTCTTAAGGTATTTTTCAGTTTACAATTACTCTTTCTCGTAAATTGAATCTTAATGGAGTTTATCTTTACAAATATGACTTATAACTTCGTTTATTTGCACAGTCAAGCTTGGTGTGAAAATTATACACATATTAAGCAGTTCTTGTTTCAGTAAGTTTCATAATAATTATATTAAAATTGTTTATTTTATATATTTCTATAGGTCTACATTGCATTTTAATATTTGCCTTTTTCATACAGTACACAAACAAGATGTTCAACACTGCAGTGAAGGATGACATGTGTGATAAGTTATGCATATACCATAGAATTCATAATCAGGACAATTCTCTGACCAGTTTTACTCATAATTTAGATTTCCAATCAAAATCTTAATGGCTTACACGTCAATTGAATAAAAACAGAAAACCTAAAATTGTGTTAATAACAGTTTTAATAACAATAATAGTTTAACAGGTTAAAGGACTATATAAACAATTTCAATACTTTATTAAATGTCAAACTTGGTGATAATTGACTTGCATATTTATTGACTTACCAACATACAGTTTGGCATACAATACCATATTGTATCCCAAACTTCTACGATAGGGTACAAGCTTACTTTCTTATATATTGAAATACTGACATACAGTAATAACTTTCCATTTTAATGTGTAACAGGCTTAAATAAGGTCTAATGTAGACTAGTACTACATTTTTTTATCATTGTGAGTACAATGTAATGATGTTCTTGATTGCATTTAATTGTCTTAAGCCGCCTTAAGATGCCTTAGGCTGGCTTAAGCCGCACTAAGCCGCCCTAAGCCGCCCTAAGCCACACTAAGACGCCGGCAAATTTTCCCTCAAAAATCCTTAAGCCGCCTTAAGCTGCCCTTAGCCGCGGCAGCTTAAGGCGTCTTTTGGGCCCGGAGTAGGCCTTATAAAAACCTGCATGAGTTCACATTCGAAAGGTAGAAGATAAGTGATGTCATGACCTGTTCAACATTACTCATTTGTTTTCGCTTGTAAACCAATATGAAATTACTCCAGTACAACTGAGTCATTTGGTGATCAGAGAGCAGTCTACGCAAGCTTCTAAAAAATGTCAGTATTAGTTTTTACATGAGTGTTTGCACCCACTAGTTCTAGGAGTGGATGCAGAGTTAATCGTTGATGATATGGATAACTAAGCTAAGCTTTATTCGATCGACAGACTAAGAAAACGTAGGAATAGAACTGACTGTTTTTGACTCGACAAACAAAAATTCACCGGAAAATGCTTCCTTCTTCCGTCGTATACTTTTGACATGCGCAATGGTCACATCACATCCCTCATGTTCGTTGACTGCGATGGCTGCATGTTTTGGCTGGGCGTTTGCTTTCTGCTTTATTATCTATTTCTTTCCATGTTTTCAGTTAGCAAATTTATCCCCACAATTGAAGACTAACACAAGCAATGGTAAGTAAAATAAAGCCAGTATGGGTAAGGAGTGAATTTGTGATGATTGGATTGAACGCATGGCTAGCTAAGAAACAAACAAACCAGCTTAATTAAAAAGTCTTTATATCATCACAAACCACGAATACGAGAATGTAAATGGAAGAAGAGCATAATTGTATGGCCTTGCAAGTCGATGTTAAAACAAGAATTTGAACGAATGAGTAGTGTAAAGATAACTATCTAATCACCGGGAACTCACGAAAAATGCATGTGATTATTAGTGATCCGATCCAAAAGTGCATCTGCACTGGACAAAATAAGACATGGGCTGCAAAAACGTATTTTCATTTTGTCCTGGTGTTATTTAATATAAAAAGTAGTTAAATCGCGATTATTACTGACACTAATTCATGAAGTAATTAAAATCTTCATGAGAACAAAATTATCAAAAAACAAAACGAAGAAAAAGAAAAAGTAAAAAAGAAAAAAAGGGACGAACAAAAGAAATGCAAACTGGAGATGCTAGCCATTGACAATATTATCATGAAATCTAGGGAACAGTTCATTATGAGTTCAAGAAATCTCTTGGCTGACGCGGAGTTACTGCGGTTGTAAAGCAACAACAATTTCCTGTTGTTTATCTAGTTGGACTGTCAGCCGACAACATGGTTAATTGCTCTTCTCCATTTACCAAAATCTTGTAATGAAGCTGTCTTACGGCTCTATTGATAGATAGATAGTAAGACCGCATATATGACAGTTAATGAAAGATTCTGGAACAAGGGCACTGTGTGTGAGTGAAGCAAAAAGTCCAACTGAAAAAGTAATTGATAAAAGCATAAAAAGGCCAAATCAAATCTGGTCCAAAATTCATGTTTTGTTTGAAGCGGAAGTGTTTGCCAAGCGAGTCAACAATTCTAGAGTGAGTTGTCGATTACTTGCATAGAGGACATTTTAAAACTTATACAATGTATTTACAGTTCATTTAATCCAACGTGCCTAATGCAGTACTAGCTGTCGTAGACAGATAAATGGATCTCTTGATGGGACGAGCACAATTAAGATTGTAATCATATGCAATCGATGTGTGATCCTTCGCTAAATGATCAATGTTTGACTGCATGATATCGATTGTTACCTTTTTCTTAAAGTTGTTGCGTGCGCTTTTCAATTTATAATTCGACGTTAACGTCGTCGTCAACTGAAACTATCATACATATTACCGGTCCATTAATTCACAATTCCAGCAATATTTTAGCGTGAACATGAGCAAATCTCTAAAAAATTGTCAAGTTAGAAAGATTGAAAGAAATTCAAACTCAAACAATGACGAACACTTAGATGGCCCGTCATGAGAAAAAATGGCTTTTGTTGTTGACGTCCACTATCAAGTCTAATTCCGTCAGCTCTCTTTAGGCCTTTTACACGCTGCCGGATAAATTTGAATAGTTCAAGAGTGGACAAATTTATTTAACACACTTGTTTGATAGTATCAGATCACCACCACCACAACAACAATAACAACAACAACAACAACACACACACAAAAAAAACGGGAGACATATTGAAAAATGACGTCATGATGACTATATGATCTCTGCTTGGGTAAATTAGTTTTCATTAACTATTTCAAATTATGTCAAATTAAACAATTCAAATTATACATAGATGACAACAACTGTTCGACAGTTGTGTAATGTTTTGTTACCATTAGTGTTTTAGCGTGCGAGATCGATCTATGGGACCCACAGTGATGTAGGTGATGGGATCTACAGTGATGTACTTTGATATTAATTGCATGAGAAAACGCCTCTTGGCAGCTATGGAATGATTTCGAACCGCATTATTTATAACTTTTTATTCTATTTTACATATATACTATTTATTTTGAAATTATACTCCTATGGGATTCCTGTGGGCATCAGTCAAAATTTATTTATTAAATATATTTGACTCTTGACAGTGGTTGCCAACAAGATGCTCTTGTTAAAGCCCGACTGAGTATATCTTTGTCTTTCCACACTTCAGCGACCCGCCTCTTCATCTTCGTTTCACGATAATCAAGCTAAATTATTAAAGGACTTACAAAGTTATCATATATTTAAAATATGTAAATATCTCTTTTCAGAAACTCATTCTTCAGATCATAAACATGGCTCAGCTAAAATAGCAATCGACGCCATTTTAACAGCCTGTTTCACCGTTGTCGCTCTGATGTCACTTTTTGGAAATGTTCTGGTTATACACGTGGTACGGACCACACCCCTCATGCACACGTCAGTCAATGTTTATATAGCCAACATGGCGACGTCTGACGTCATTTCGACTTTAGTATGCACCCCCCTGATGGTTAAACGTCTCTCATCGAGTTACACGTGGATTAGCAATACCCAAGGACTTGTACTCTGCAGATTTGTTTTCTTCTTATTCTACGCATCTTTCGCCTGCTCAACCTTTAACCTTGTTGCCATAGCAATCGATAGATATCTGGCCGTAACGAGACCACTTTTTCGCTATTCGCAGAGAACTGTGAAAACCATCGTACTGGCAATTTGGATTTGCAGTGGAGTTTTGTCTGTCCCCATCGTAAACGGATACAGGAACGATTCATATCGAACAGAAATTGGAGCGATATGTTACGACTATGATCGAGACATTATTTACATTGCTGGTGTGACAATAATGGCGGCGTTGTGTTACGTCATACCGCTACTCGGCGCGACTATCCTCTACGCCATAGTAGGATACAAACTGCGCATGCGTAGTCAAGTAAACATCGGGCACAACAGCGACAGACGCAAGACCCAAGCCGCCCAATCAGCATATGATGCATCTAAATTGATGGCTACAATTATCATAGTTTTCAGTTTATGTTGGGCGCCGTATTTTACTTACCATTTGGGAAAAGCATGGTACCAAGGGAAAGTTTATAAAGTCTTTAGGTGGTATTACAGGCCCTTGAGTTTTCTCTTGGCATCACTCAATGCTGCTATTAACCCTTGTCTCTATTTCATCTTCAATAGCAATTTTAGAAGTGGCTTTACAAAAGTAATGAATTGTCGTACAAAGAGAAGCGGAAGTATGAGTTGGAAGCTTCAGCCGGTCGAACAAAGGGAAAGAACATTCTCGAGCCTTACAACAAGAAATGCATGAATCCCCGGCCAGTTAACATGAAGTTAAATTTTATACCATGCCTGAAATAGGAATGGATTCTTATCAAATTTCCCATGCTACACGTAACATAGTACCCGAAAATACCGAGAATTATAAGACGAAAAGGTGCTCAAAAATGAACTAAGACTGGAATCCCATAGCCCCGGCATTAGCGGTGTCACCGTACCGCAGAGTCACGGCACCGGGGTGTCACGGCAACGCGGTGTCACGGCACCGCGGTGTCACCGTACCGCGGTGTCACGGTACCACAGTAACACAGTACCAAGCATCACAGTACCACAGTACCAAGTATCACAGTACCACTGTACCACAGTACCAAGCATCACAGTACCACAGTACCAAGTATCACAGTACCACTGTACCACAGTAACAAGTATCACAGTACCATGTACCACAGTAACAAGTATCACAGTACCATGTACCACAGTACCACAGTACCACAGTACCACAGTACCAAGTAACAAGTACCAAGTACCAAGTACCAAGTACCACAGTACCACGGTACCACAGTAACAAGTATCACAGTACCATGTACCACAGTACCACAGTACCACAGTACCACAGTACCAAGTACCAAGTACCAAGTACCAAGTACCAAGTACCAAGTACCAAGTACCAAGTACCAAGTACCAAGTACCAAGTACCAAGTACCAAGTACCACAGTACCACAGTACCACAGTACCAAGTACCAAGTACCAAGTACCAAGTACCAAGTACCAAGTACCACAGTACCACAGTACCACGGTACCCCAGTACCAAGTATCACAGTACCATGTACCACAGTACCAAGTACCACAGTACCACAGTACCACAGTACCACAGTACCACAGTACCAAGTACCACAGTACCACAGTACCAAGTACCAAGTACCAAGTACCAAGTACCACAGTACCACAGTACCAAGTACCACAGTACCACAGTACCAAGTACCACAGTACCACAGTACCAAGTACCACAGTACCAAGTACCAAGGTCCCACAGTACCACAGTACCACAGTACCAAGTACCACAATACCACAGTATCAAGGTACCAAGTACCACAGTACCACAGTACCAAGTACCACAGTACCACAGTACCAAGTACCACAATACCAAGTATCATAGTACCACAGTACCACAGTACCAAGTACCATAGTACCACAGTACCAAGGTACCAAGGTACCAAGGTACCAAAGTACCAAGTATCATAGTACCACAGTACCAAGTACCAAAGTACCACAGTAGCAAAGTACCAAGTACCACAGTACCACAGTACCAAGTACCAAGTACCAAGTACCAAGTACCAAGTACCAAGTACCAAGTACCACAGTACCACAGTACCACGGTACCCCAGTACCAAGTATCACAGTACCATGTACCACAGTACCACAGTACCACAGTACCACAGTACCACAGTACCACAGTACCAAGTACCACAGTACCACAGTACCACAGTACCACAGTACCACAGTACCACAGTACCACAGTACCACAGTACCACAGTACCAAGTACCACAGTACCAAGTACCACAGTACCCCAGTACCAAGTACCACAGTACCACAGTACCAAGTACCACAGTACCACAGTACCAAGTACCACAGTACCACAGTACCAAGTACCACAGTACCAAGTACCAAGTACCAAGTACCACAGTACCACAGTACCAAGTACCACAGTACCACAGTACCAAGTACCACAGTACCAAGTACCACAATACCAAGTATCATAGTACCACAGTACCACAGTACCAAGTACCATAGTACCACAGTACCAAGGTACCAAGGTACCAAGGTACCAAAGTACCAAGTATCATAGTACCACAGTACCAAGTACCAAAGTACCACAGTAGCAAAGTACCAAGTACCACAGTACCACAGTACCAAGTACCAAGTACCAAGTACCAAGTACCAAGTACCAAGTACCACAGTACCACAGTACCACGGTACCCCAGTACCAAGTATCACAGTACCATGTACCACAGTACCACAGTACCACAGTACCACAGTACCACAGTACCACAGTACCAAGTACCACAGTACCACAGTACCACAGTACCACAGTACCACAGTACCACAGTACCACAGTACCACAGTACCACAGTACCAAGTACCACAGTACCAAGTACCACAGTACCCCAGTACCAAGTACCACAGTACCACAGTACCAAGTACCACAGTACCACAGTACCAAGTACCACAGTACCACAGTACCAAGTACCACAGTACCAAGTACCAAGTACCAAGTACCACAGTACCACAGTACCAAGTACCACAGTACCACAGTACCAAGTACCACAGTACCAAGTACCAAGGTCCCACAGTACCACAGTACCACAGTACCACAGTACCAAGTACCACAATACCACAGTACCAAGGTACCAAGTACCACAGTACCACAGTACCAAGTACCACAGTACCACAGTACCAAGTACCACAATACCAAGTATCATAGTACCACAGTACCACAGTACCAAGTACCATAGTACCACAGTACCAAGGTACCAAGGTACCAAGGTCCCAAGGTACCACAGTACCAAGTATCATAGTACCACAGTACCAAGTACCAAAGTACCACAGTAGCAAAGTACCAAGTACCACAGTACCACAGTACCACAGTAGCGCAGTACCAAGGTACCACAGTACTACAGTACAAGTACCAAGTACCACAGTACCAAGGTACCACAGTACCAAGTACCACAGTACCAAGTACCACAGTACCAAAGTACCACAGTACCAAGTACCAAGGTACCACAGTACCAAAGTAGCACAGTAGCACAGTACCAAGGTACCAAGTACCACAGTACCATAGTACCACAGTACCAAGTACCACAGTACCAAAGTACCACAGTACCAAGTACCAAGTACCAAGGTACCACAGTACCAAAGTACCACAAGTACCACAGTACCAAAGTACCACAGTACCAAGTACCAAGGTACCACAGTACCAAGGTACCACAGTACCAAAGTACCAAGTACCACAGTACCAAAGTACCACAGTACCACAGTACCAAGTACCAAGGTACCACAGTACCAAAGTACCACAGTAGCACAGTACCAAGGTACCACAGTACTACAGTACCAAGTACCAAGTACCACAGTACCACAGTACCAAGTACCAAGGTACCACAGTACCAAGGTACCACAGTACCACAGTACCAAGTACCAAGGTACCACAGTACCAAAGTAGCACAGTAGCACAGTACCAAGGTACCACAGTACTACAGTACCAAGTACCAAGTACCACAGTACCACAGTACCAAGTACCAAGGTACCACAGTACCAAAGTACCACAGTACCACAGTACCACAGTACCACAGTAGCAAAGTACCAAGGTACCACAGTATCACAGTACCACAGTACCATGTACCACAGTACCACAGTACCAAGTACCACACTACCAAGTACCAAGGTACCACAGTACCACAGTATCACAGTACCATGTACCACAGTACCACAGTACCAAGTACCAAGTACCAAATACCACAGTACCAAGTACCACAGTACCACAGTACTACAGTACCATAGTACCAAGGTACCACAGTACCAAGGTACCACCGTACCAAGGTACCAAGGTACCACAGTACCACAGTACCACAGTACCAAGTACCAAGGTACCACAGTACCAAAGTACCAAGGTACCACAGTACCAAGGTACCACAGTACCAAGTACCACAGTACCACAGTACCAAGTACCACAGTACCACAGTACCAAGTACCAAGTACCACAGTACCAAGGTACCACAGTACCAAGGTTCCACAGTACCACCGTACCAAAGTACCAAGTACCAAGGTACTACAGTACCAGGACTACCACAGTACCAAATTGAGTACAACAGGATGTTCCCGCAATTAACTACTCCTTCGGCGGAGCATGAATATACCATATGCAGCAATAATCTGCTGTAAATGAAAGAGAATGAAAAATGCCAGTATAAAAATGTCAAGTAAATGAAGTAATTGCAGCATGACAGCTGTGACTGAGCAAAATGTATTCAATGGTTTTGGCGCCAAAAATTAAATTATACCAGAAATAGCGCAGCGCTGTTATACGTCACGGAAATTAGATCCCCCGCGAGACTCAGCCAAACACAACACACTTCTCTATTATTTCTTCAGGATTTCCTTCGTATGATTACCACAGGTAACATATGTATCTTCTTTAAAAATTTATGTGCCAGAATCATATTTTGACTGAATGTAAAACTGAAGATTTGAACTTTTAGAAGCTTAAAATTCGCCGAATTAAATCGCGGCTACCGAGTCTCCGCTGAATGACAGTTAGTCAATAAACATTTCCTGTTGTGTTTTTTTTTATTTTTTATTTTATTTTTAATAAATTGAGAGCAATATTCAGATATTATTGAGGAATGAATAAATGTCTCTCGATAATGACCAAAAATAGTCCAACTAGCAATTCTGCATTGTTGTATAACTGATTTCAGCGACAACCTACAAGGCGATCCCGCATATAATTTATTATAACGCGTAAGTTACGACAGCAATTCTAAAATTTGTGTGCATTTTATAATTGACAAACAGTTAAACAGTATTAGAAGTATCCTGAAGTATTATACATTCAAGACATCAATGACATTTAACGACGTACAAACAACTCAAAGTACTAGTGTGATACTTGGTACTGTGGTACCTTGGTACTATGGTACTTGGTACTTGATACTGTGGTACTGTGGTACTGTGGTACCTTGCTACTGTGGTACCTTGGTACTGTGGTACCTTGGTACTTTGCTACTGTGGTACTTTGCTACTGTGGTACTTGGTACTTGGTACTGTGGTACTGTGGTACCTTGGTACTGTGGTACTGTGGTACCTTGGTACTTTGCTACTGTGGTACCTTGGTACGGTGGTACCTTGGTACTTGGTACTGTGGTACTGTGGTACCTTGGTACTGTGGTACCTTGGTACTGTGGTACCTTGGTACTATGGTACTGTAGTACTGTGGTACTGTGGTACTGTGGTACTGTGGTACTGTGGTACTGTGGTACTGTGGTACTGTGGTACTGTGGTACTGTGGTACTTGGTACTGTGGTACTGTGGTACTGTGGTACTTGGTACTGTGGTACTGTGGTACATGGTACTGTGATACTGTGGTACCTTGGTACTTGGTACTGTCGTACTGTGGTACTGTGGTACTGTGGTACTGTGGTACTTGGTACTTGGTACTGTGGTACTGTGATACTGTGGTACCTTGGTACTTTGCTACTGTGGTAGTGTGGTAAGTACTATGATACTTGGTACTTGGTACTGTGGTACTGTGGTACTTTGGTACTGTGGTACCTTGGTACTTGGTACTTGGTACTTGGTACTGTGGTACTTGGTACTTGGTACTTGGTACTGTGGTACTGTGGTACTTGATACTGTGATACTGTGGTACTATGATACTTGGTACTGTGGTAACTTGGTACCTTGGTACTGTAGACTATGGTACTTGGTACTGTGGTACTGTGGTACTGTGGTACTGTGGTACTATGATACTTGGTACTGTGGTACTTGGTACTGTGGTACTGTGGTACTGTGGTACATGGTACTGTGGTACTTTGGTACTGTGATATCGTGGCACTGTGATGCCGCGGTGCTGTGATACCGTGGTATTGATACCGTGGCACTGTGATACTGGGTATTGTGATAATGTGGTACTGTGACACTGACGTACCAGGGTTGCATGGGATATTCATATTGGATGTGGTACCCAAATACAAGTACCAAAAAAGAAAATCCGAAAAGGCATTCCTAAAACAAGCACCATATGTTAAATTTAATCAGAAAAGCCTTTAACAACAACATTTGTGAATAAAGATACGCAATTTATAAATATCTTCATGATGTAGACTCTGGCGTGATGCATGACTACATATTAAATATAGTGCTTAACCTTTTACCTTTTGACTACATATGCATCCCCTCGTTCAGCTGAGTGACTAAATAGTGCATGTTAGCATTACTCAAGAAAGACTAAAGTAACAAGATCAATTAGCGCGCGCGAGCCACTCGGTAGAAGTTGAGTCATATGTATATATCTTGAAAAACAATTGATCCCTTCACAAAGATAAGTTAGTGCTACTTACTATTCCCAAACTAAATGGTGGAAATCGTGCATTGCAAATTAAAGGAGTTTAATCTCGGTCTCTATTAACAGTTCGCTTTCAACAATCTATTTAGATTCCAAATAATTTATAGCTCAGTCCCCTTGTCAAAGGATCAGGTATGCTCGTCGTATCTCTTAGGGGTAAAAATCAGAGATTTGGTATCTTTTAGTGTGCATGTTAAAATTCCAGTTTACAGCTTTAGCATTTCCTGGTGGTCTCTCTTAGGGTATCAAAAGAGCCCATCGCTTATATTATCTTGTTCTGAAATGGAAGAAATTTGCCATGGTCCACCATAGACAAATTATCTGCCTTGAAACTGTAAAGCATGTCAATCAATATTCTGCTTCAAGTTAAGAAAATAGAATTGGCTAACTTCAAGTATTTGTGAAGTTCCTTTCATTGTATTTGTATAATCCATGGATGTGCTTTTCCTAGTTTCACATAACAGCAAACAAACAAACAAACAAACAAACAAACAAACAAACAAAATCTATCATTTTAATCAATTCAATCAATCAATTCAATCAATCAATCAAACAAACAACAACAACAACAATAGCACTGAGCAACAATAATAAAATCCCGGCAGCAAACTCGGGCTTCCTGTGGCGGTGAACACGACAACAGCGTGACTGGAAGCTTGATCATCGGCTAAGTCAAGAATGTGGTATTGATATCACCACTTCGTATGACAAGATATATATACTTCAAGATAACTGATAAAGGTAAGTGTTTGCTGTCTTTGATATAGTCAAACTATATTGCGGTTTAGCTCTAAAAGCATCGACTTCGAATTGTACGGTAGACACGTCTGTGGCATGTAAAGACTTCAGTCAAGAATAGCAAATCTAGATTGTTTATTTTGAATTCAATTTGCCCTTGATCATTTGATGGTCGAGAAATATATATTCTGATTAAGAGCGATTTTTTTCTTTTTCTTTGTTCTAAGCACACAATATACCATTTGGTTTGCTGTAGTTTTTGACCTCCAAAGCTAAGCGTTCATACACTTTATATTAAGGAACAACTGTTGGATCATCGACATTCTGTCCTGCTCTTCTGTTTTTATCTTTATATAGGATTTCTCCTCTCGTCTCCTTTCCCCCGTCCAGTCTCGTCTCATTATTGTCTTATCTCTCCTTCTGTAACGTTCTGCTCATACTTTTAAATTAGCATAAATACAAGTTTAGATTCAGCTGTTATTTTCATTCAAGGTTGGATTCTGCGCTTTCCGGCCCAAATTTTACTAGTATTTTTTTTGTTTTGTTTTGTTTCGCAACCGCGTTTCTGTACTGAAATGTTCATTTTTGATAATAATATCATTGTATTTAATAAAACACATCTTTTCATTGACTTTGAATAATTAATAAATGACTATTACTACAAATCTACTTTACATATCAGACTAAATACCCTCGAGCTATATATTAAAGGGCACATTACATGTAGAGAGTACGCCTGTGATCTGTGAAATAGTTATTCTATAGCATGCAGTCAAAAATATATAACTTGTTATCTTTAGAGAATTTACCTATATAAACATCGACATCTGATATGGTATGACTCCAGTTAACCATGGGAGATGACATTTATCTGAATTACGTTCATTCAAGAAATTCTCATGAAATCGACATTAAAAGGCCAGTGTGGTCAGAAGAACAATTTTTCAAGAAATGTGGCTCCAGCAAATCATTGAGAAATTCTATGTATCAACTTGTCCAACAAAATGTCGCCTCACGCTGTAATAAACGAACAGTTTTCAAGTATTTTCCTATCATTGAGTGGTTAACAGGATACAGTATTACTAGAGACGGATTAGCTGATCTAACAGGAGGTCTTACAGTAGGAGTCATGCACATACCACAAGGTAAACCCACAAGAAACGCGCACACATCATTTTATTCATCTATAATTTTTCCAAATTAATAGCCAAACAACCACAGGTAACCTAGGCTATTCACTTTTAAAGAAATGTATGTAATAAATATGGCTTCTCCTAAACTATAGAATTTACCTCTGAAATTGTGAGAATAAAGCTTAGAATATAAAAAACCGAGTTTACTTACCGTCTCTCCTTGATATTTTTCGATATTGACAAGGTGAATAGCCTGGGTTACCTGTGAAACAACGCACGCGTTTACGTGGCGGTTACAAACATTATACTGGTTACGTGCGGACGGCTCGAGTGAAAAAAAAAAAAAAGAACAACAACAACAACAACAACGACAACAATACTAACAATAACAACAACAATAACAACAATTACAACAACAATACTAACAATAACAACAATAACAACAACAACAACAATACTAACAATAACAACAACAATAACAACAATTACAACAACAATACTAACAATAAGAATAACAACAACAACAACTATAATAATAACAATATCAACAACAACAATAATAACAACAGCAACAATAACAATAATGATAACAACAGCAACAATAACAAACACCAAAGTTGGTAAATTCAAATTTGAGTTCACAGGCCATATTTCTTATTTCATATTTCTTCAGGGCTTGCGTTTGCAATGCTGGCATCTTTACCACCTGTAACTGGGCTCTACACAGCATTACTACCAGTGTTAATTTACATGGTAATGGGTACATCAAGATATTTATCACAAGGTTTGTACATCAAAGCCACCAGAGATTTGAAAATTCACTTAAAGTTTATGAGTCGAGTGACTATTAAGGATAATAATAACAGAGCTGAGCAAAGAATCAAACTAACTCATACACGATGTCGGAGAATAAAGAAACAATACGACTTCTGTAAATTATATAATGTAATAATGCGCGTTATTCGGTGCGCTACTCTTTTACGCTGTGTGATCACCTCAGTAACTGTTGCGGGCAAAACATGCATCATGAAGCTCACGTCCAACAAAAGTAGGATTTGTTTGTGTGACCACTGGTCCTGGTGATACGGGCGCGTTAAAATTCGAATTATCGAGTTTTCATTTAGCGTTTGCGACTGGCAAAAAATGAAAATGAAAATATAAGAGATTTGTATTTGGTTTACAAGGTTCCTTTGCTGTAATCTGTTTAATGGTTGGCCAAGTATGCGAGCGAGAAGTTTTAGAATTGAAACAGCAAAGTCCTGTACAACCAAACGTTACTATAAATGCTTCTAGTCCTGCTGCAATCAGTGGAGGTCCGTGGAGTCCGATTGATGCCAAGAAGTTGGAAATTGCCGTTTCTTTAGCTTTGCTTATAGGTTTTATTCAGGTATGGTTAAGCTACCACAAGAAATACATGTTACAGTTCTGGTATGGTTGCATGAAAGCAGTATCCACTGAATGTCTTTATTCAGGGATAAATGTATTAGAAAACGCCATTATCATCTGAATATGGATTTATTCAACAAGTATCACTATATAACCTTAATTCGTTCAAACAGGGTCGGAGTTTCACCATGCAAGATAATTATCTGTCATGCACAGGGAACCCGTTGTTAGTCTAATCTAAATGAAATATATTTTGTACAAGGTTGCTATGGGGATTGCTAGGCTTGGCTTTGTTGCTACCTATCTATCAGATCCTGTGATTAGTGGGTTTACAACTGGCTCAGCTGTTCTGGTTGTCTTAAGCCAAATCCAACATATTTTAGGCTTAATCCTCCCACAGAATAAAGGATTGTTTGCTGCTGTTAAGGTATGACCTAGCACTAGTCATGGAGAATACCGTTAACTTACAGACACCAGAAACCTAAACATTGACCTTAAACTGCAAAGCATGGTTTCCCGCTTCGCGTTTTTCGTTTGCTGTGGTTAATTTGTTGTGCATTAAAATTCGCAATATCGATTTTGAACATCATGCGGTTTGCAGTTGAGCATGAATGTCAGCCTTAAGGTCTTAATTTTCTTCTTTCAGACTGCAATGTACATGTGTGAAAACATCTCATCAACCAACCTTGGATCGCTAGCTACAGGAACTATTTGCCTTGCTGTTTTAATAGCTATCAAGTGTTTCAATGAAAGATTCCATAAGAAGCTTTGCATTCCTATTCCAGGGGAATTGCTTGTGGTAATTAATGCATCTTGTTGAATACTGAGTAAATAGCAGTAGTTAAAAATAATGACTGAGTCTAATAAACTTTAAATGAAGAGAAAAACCCAGCTACACCTCGTGTCCCTAAGCTTGCTTTGCTTGTGTTCTGCTGATCTCCCAGCTTGTTTATATCGCAGTGCACGTGCATGCATAGACGATATTACTGTTTTATCGCTAATGTAATACTCATCAGCAGCTAACCGTAACATCCCTTCGTGATCACGTGACCCGATCTGACAGCTTCAATTGCTTAACAAAAGTTAAAAGTGCACATCGTACGATATAGTACTGTTTTATCGCTAATGTAATACTCATCAGCAACTAATCGTAATAACCAATCATGATCTGACAGCTTCAATTGGTTCAACAATCTATGACTTGAAATGAGTTACGTTTGCTAACTTAAAATATTATCTTTAAAAAGGTTGTCGCTGGAACGATAACATCGTATGCGGGTTCTATTGGTTCTAAATATGGAGTTCAAATACTAGGAACTATACCCAAGGGGTGAGCAATAATATAGAACCAAAACTGATATAAGAATTGGTAAATTGAATTATTGACCGAGTTGTTGGTGCATTGTTTTGTGGATTAATAAGAACCATTTATTGACTGACCGCCAGGGGCGGATCCAGCTTTTTTAAAGAGGAGGTGCGTTTGGTATGCAGTCAGCTATGGGAATCCGATCACGTACTGCCAAGGAAAGACCGTTTACAGCCAAAATCATTGCATCGCGACCAGCAAATTACAAATTTTGTTTTGATTTTAGGTTGTCGGAGCCGTCAATCAGTTTGGGGGCGGAGCTTATTTAAAATCAGTCAATCACTGAACCAGGTCGTGAAAGCTCCGCCCCCAAGAATGATGGACTACGGTGGCCCACAGGGGCAAAACACAATGCAAAATTGCTTTGAAAACACAACAATCTTTCACAGAACACAACAATCTTTCACAGAACACCACAATCTTCACAGAACACAACAATCTTTCACAGAACACAACAATCTTTCACAGAACACAACAAAGTTTTGTGGAACACAACAATCTTTCACAGAACACAACAAAGTTTCGTAGAACACAACAAGCTTTTACTGAACACAAGAAAGTTTCGTGGAACACAACAATTTTTCACAGAACACAACAAGACCCAACAATTTTTAACAGTACACAAGTCTTTCACAAGCAACTAATTAGTTAATGAGGATGAGAGATTTCTTTCAGATTTTTATATTAATGTCGTTTTGGTTGAACATTCAGTTCAGGTCCGTGGACATGGAGCTTCAAAGTGGACGAACAACACTGCTAATTGTATTAGTCTCTTTATGTTCTATATTGTATATAAATGCATGGTAAGTTAATCAAACGTTTGATAACGCCGCTTGCTAAAGAAATTATAAGACATGGTATTCGGATTTCAACCTTCGCCATTCAGATATCGAAAGGGGTTAAAATTCGGAAGTATGTTCATATGAATCTAGGCTGTCACGAAAACGAAAACCAAGTTTTTTGTCGGATCCGTTAACGATGTAAATCAGAAAACCGTTTTATCTATCAAACGTTTAATAGCGCTGCTTGCTAAAAATAATGCATCATTTAGTGCCATATTTCCACCTTAATTGTCCATCCAGAGAAGAAAGTTAAAATCCAGACTATGCTCATATCTAGGCTGTCAAGGAAACGATAGGTGTCAGTAGCAAGCACAGGGAAAAAGCATACGGACTTTAAAGACGTTTACCTGAAAACTGTTTTTATCTACGATTATAAGTGTTTCATTTTAGAATATGTGTAAGAATTTTTGTTCGGGCGACGTTTCAACTCTGGTCCTGCACACAACAGACGTATGCTTACTTGAGTAAAAGAACGAAAAAAAACATCGTCGAAATTTATCCGAATTTTGGTTACTGAAGCTCCGCGCCATCTGGAATGTGTGCATTAGCTCTGGAAAAGGTAGCCACTAAGGTTTGAAATACCAAAATCCAACTCATAACAATTCAAGTAGTCCAAGGTTATTGCAATGTTGCGCGCAACAGAACGTGTGTTAACCCCTGCAACAGAAGCGCGCAATGCCCCAGAAAAAAGTTCGGTTGTACTTCTGTAGTTATTCGGCGCAAAACGTTGAGCGATCTGTTGCAAGTTTGGTATGGCTTCAGAAAAAGAACTCGTTTCTACTTCTCTAACTGTTGCGCGCACCTGTTGCAGGGTCGACACACGCACGATGCATGTTGTGTACAGTGTTACAAGCTACAGGGAAAATAACATCTTGTGTTCTGGGTTTCTACAAATTAAGCAACAGGCACCATCAACAATAGCCCCAGCGCAGGTCGCATGAGACTATAGGATAATTCGTCAGGCAGAGCAGTGAACTGACTTGAAAAATTTCATCATGTAATGAAAGCACTATGAAAAATTTAAAAGGTTTACTTTTTTGTGTTATTAAGTTTCTAGGCAAAAATGGTATTTCCCAATATTTTGAATACGAAAATATATAAACTTGCGCGAGTTTGGCATTATGCATCACGAGATTCTCTGTGGAGTTTTCGGGGATACATTTTGACGAGATCTGAGATATAATTTAATTTCTCGTCTACTCACACAATTAAACTCAAATCGACCATGTAACTAACAAATTTGGTGTTAATATTGTTGTTTACATGTACAAACGTGTACATGTAAACAACCTACAAGCTTTGTTTTAAAACGATGAGCTAAGTATCAATCCAAATTTTAAATCACCTTAACTTATAAAATAACTTACCTTTGCTGATGTCTTAATCTGATTACGCTCTAGGGATATTCCTGAAATAAGAAACGTGGATTCCAACTAAACATCTTCAGTGAGGCCGATCATTTCACTTTGGAACGGAAATATAAATCCATAAGTAATAGCGTACGTAACGGCTTGAAGCTTGCTGTACTTAAAATAATCATGGAAATTTATTGATCCCTCTTCAATTGACTAGATTTTGATTGGTTCTTCTATCTCTCTGGGGAATTGGGACAATCGATGGAGTAAAACAATGCAGACAAGCTCGATGTTCCTGAAAACTTATTCTTTTATTTTCTCTTTCTCCTTATTTACAAAACAGCTATTTTTTGATAGCTGGACTCTGATTGGTTCATTTCTTTCCCTGGGGAGTATTAGCATTACAATGAAACTTCGCCGAATAGACTACCCCAATTAGTCATTATATTTATTAAGTGTCTAGGTAGCGCAGCGGTCTAAGGTGATATCTAAAGGTATGGATTAGGGTCCGGATATCGTCTCCCTCCCTGGCCTTCGGGCTAAGATAACTGTAATATGTAGCACCGGGATAGCGTGGATGGGGCCGAAATCTTCATCAGTAACGTAAGTCGATTCGATGTCTCAGCTTCTCAGAATGTCTAGGGAGAATCGTCCCAAAATTTCATTTTTTTTTTCTTTTTACAATTATATATTCATTCAGTCTGTTATTTTATTTCCGGGGGGTGCTCTTTAAGGGGTTACAGGTTCGATCCTCGTCGACGCCGGATTCTTTTCTGACTTCTTTTTTTCTTCATTTTTCCGTTTCTTTCCCAAGCCTTAAGTTAAAATTACATCTTTTTGAACTTGTTTTTAAATGTTTGGTGTTTTTAATATTTTTTCAGATAAATTTCATTTTTATTTTTAATTTTTAATTATAATTATTCATATATCTCACTGCACTGTTTCTGTGGGGTGCATTTCCTAGACATTACAAATTTCTTTCTTTCTTTTTTTTTCCTTTTCTTTTTTCAAATGTCTGGACGTTTTTTCCTGTTTTTTTTTTATTTTTTCGAATATCAGGACTTTTTTTCTCGCAAGTGATAATATTTTTACTTTTAAATACTATTTGAATAATAAAATTGGAAACCATTTCTTACAAAATTCCTGACTTACATTAGAATTTGTCTCCGTAGCATGAATTCAAATCGCTTTGATTTGATTTTATGCGTCAGGTAGCAAATACATACCATTATTTTATCCAATACCAAGCCCACACCATAGAAAATACAGCAAAAAATAACGGCAATGTGTCATGGGAAGAGACAGTTGAATACCGCCGAATACACAACGGCTTTGCTGCTTTCTGATCGGATGTATTCGCTATGGTGTGGGATAAATGCGATATAATGCCTGGTTCTCGCTAACGACGCAAGACGACGCAAGACAACACAAGACGACGCAAGACAACGGAAAACCAAGCAAGACCACGCACGATGACTCAACACAACGCATGCATTAAGACGAAGCAAGACAACGCAAGACGAAGCAAAACGACGCAAGACGACACAAGACAACGAAAGACGACGCAAGACGAAGCAAGACAACGAAAGACGACGAAAGACAACGAAAGACGACGCAAGACGAAGCAAGACAACGCAAGACGACGAAAGACAACAAAAGACAACGGAAGACGACGCAAGACGACGCAAGCCCGCGCAAGAAAAATAGAACCTTTCGTTCTTTTGCGCTAGCGTTTATGTTTGCGTCGCTACTTTTACAAGTGAAAACGTGAACCTGGCCTTATACGTTGTCTTGCTTCGATAGTGAAAACCAGGCTATCGTTTTCACTGTTCTCCGATTGTGCTGTATGTGCCACCTGATTGACGTACACCAGAACGTTCCATTTGAACACGCAAATAGGGGTGAGGGGAGGAGAGGGATGAGGAAAAGAGGTAACAAGCTATCCCTGAGTTCCGAGACTTAAATAAGCATTCATCTTTATTTTTGAACTCAATATTTGCCATGATGTTTGAAAAAAAAAACAGTGATTTTGAGAGCATTTCTAACAGGGTATATTTGGCTTTCAATCTGGAAATGACCGTTTCTAGACATAATCCACAGATAATCAGACTGGGAAGCCTGTGGCAGCTGTGCTTGTGAAAGAGTACTGTTGCCCCGTGAAAGATTTTAGTTGCTTGTGAAAGACTTGTGCACTGTGAAACTTTGTTGTGTTCTGTGAGAGATTGTTGTGTTCCACGAAACTTTGTTGAGTTCAGTGAAAGATAGTTGTGTTTCACGAGACGGCTTAATTGTGTTCTGCATGCATGTGAAAGATTGTTGTGTTCCATAAAACTTTGTTGTGTTTTCAAAGGAATTTTGCATTGTGTTTTGCTCCTGTGGGCCAGCGTACCCCAAGAATGATGGACGGATCAGAAAAAGACCAAAATCTCACCGACGCTGGAGGTCGCGATGCAACGATTTTCGCTTTAAAGGAGCATGGTGGTGTGTGGTGTGGTGATTTCCCGCCACAAATACAACCACAGCCTTCCCGACCCAAAAACGATTGATGAAAAACGTTTATATTTGAGAAAAGCTTTCACCGTCGTCCAAAAGAGGGGTGCGTCCGCACCCAACGCACCTCTCCTGGATCCGCCACTGCTGACCGCTGCAGACTAATTGATCGAGTGAATGAATGAATGACTGGATTGATTAAATGATTGATTGATTAACTGATTCATTCATTGATTAATTGACTCAATAATTGATTGATTGATTGATTGATTGATTGATTCATTAATTGATTATGTTTCAGACTTCCACCAATCAGCATCCCGTCCTTCCAACTTATGAGTGGTATAGTCACAGATGCATTTGTGATTGCTATAGTAATCTTTGCTACAAATATATCACTAGCCAAGATATTTGCCAAGAAAAACAAACAAACATTAGACGCTAATCAGGTCAGATGGTTGTTTATAGGAGGATCTTTGCTGACATTACTGTTTACATTTTGCTTCATTTGTATAAAAACACTTACAGTTATGCAAGAGATACAAACAAATTTCGATTCTTGAAAATTCGTATCTCCTTGATTATTCAACTGATATCCTTCAAACTTCACAGTTTTACTGATTTTGATGTGCTCTTTCCAGCTATGATAATTGTTTTTAAGTTTGGGAACTTTTGGAATTACATGAAAAAGTCGTTAGTATGAAATGACTGTAGCAATTCACAAAATACGTAATTTACAGTATAAGATTGCAGAATACGTCTTGGTAACAGTCATATTCGGATTCAGCATGAAAAATTAGTTTAGAATAGTTATGTTACCAGCCTCTACCCCAAAATGCCTTCTGCACTTTTAGCGATCGACTTTTTCAGTTTTGCGCCTTGTCTATAACGGCTGTTTTCCTAGCAACATTGCAAAAACTTGCAATATTTTGCGTTCTTCGTTAGATTCCAGCACCCGCTAAAGTAGCTCCACTACTGGTTGTAATACATGATTTTAAGGCCTCATTCACCAGTAGTTTTCAACGCTAATACCGCAGGCCGGCCTTATTGCTAGAGCGTCTCAATATAAATTGAGACGGGGTCTACGGTTTAACGTCCTTATCAGAGAAGATGTGAAGGTCTAACCATTTGCAGATGTAATTACAAAGGCAGCACCTTCTCCTCAATTATTTAAAGACCCTGAGTGTTGGTCCGGCCGGGAATTGAACCCCGACCTCCCGCACGAGAGACCGGCGCTCAACCAACTGAGCCAATCGGGCGGCGGTTGCGAGTTTCTGACTTGGATTCAAAAATTCGCAACGCGTTGTAGAAGTGAAAATTGCAAGGAAAATCGTTTCAAGTGTCATGTTAAACGAGAAAGATTTTTATCGCCACGCGCTGAAAATCGTCGTTAAAATTTGTCTCGTGTAACACCGCCTTAAGAGCTTTTAATATTTGTAATCTACGAAATTTTTAGCTCTTTGTATGCAATATTATGCGAGATATCAGCTTCCAATTTGCTTTCAAATTTCCGGTGGCAAAAGCGCTAATGAGCCCATAAATTCTCTGTAGAATTTAGAGTTTTTAAAATCGCATCAGCGCAAATTTCCAAGCAAACTTACTATCGTTGAACTGCGACCTGTGACGCCCAATGACGTCACTCAAATCACTCGACTGATACAAATAGCGATTCTCAAGAAAAATGCCTCGAATTTGCAAGTTTAGATAAACATAAACATTTTTTTCTTAGGAAACGCAATTTGTATCGGTCGAGTGATTTGATTGACGTCCGTCTGAATGCCAGTTTCCAAACAAGACTTCAAAACAACAACAACAACAACAACAACAACAACAACAACCACAAAGTATCAAGCGTTCGAAGGTGCGCCCTTTACCCCTTCTATCCATCAGTACGTGCTCCGTTTTAAGGGTATCAGCGAGTATTTTCAATGACTTCTAAAACCCATCATTTGAAAGTATTATAGCAATGAATTTATGACAAATCCACTTATAACTGAAGAAATAAGCTTATCATTTTTTTCGTACATATAGGCATACGCAGAATAATCAAATTTTCATCCCACATGTAGATTGAACTCGTGACCTCTTGCACTAAAGGCTGGGCATTAACAAACTGTGCCATCCTTGCTCCACAGGTCGCACTTCAACGATAACGGTAGTAATTGGGCCATGCCCTTTCAATATTCAAAGTTAATTTGGTGTTTATTTGGTTGAAAGGAGAAATGCATATGCTAAGGAGCAAAAATTGCTCAAAGATCCGCCTATATAATTACTTGAATAATACGCGCGCGCTCGATCTGATTGTTCGAGAAAAATTGGAGTTGTTATGCTAACTAATCACTACAGTTTACTGTTGCTAGGAGCTCATTGCTTATGGAGTTTGCAACATTGGGGCGTCATTCTTTTCCTGTTTTCCAATTTGCAATGCTTTGGCTCGTACGGTTGTCCAAGAAAACCTTGCTCACACACAGGTAGCTGGTATTTTTGTAGTAACCTTTGAATGAGTTAAAAGTAGAAATAGAAATAGAGGTTTTTTTTGTATGGCTGCCCCTACGTTATGGAGCACTCTGCCTATCAACATTAGAAAGTGTCTTTAGACATATTTAAAAAGCAAGTAAAAACATTTTTATTTATTAAACCATTTTTAATTTATAAATTTTATTAGTGATCAGTTTCAAACTTTTTTTTAACATAATAAGTACATTTCAAGTTCAGTACTAGTTCCCAAACTATTTAATTATTTTTACTACATATTATTAGTCGAATAGTTTAGTTTCCATTAGAGTAATATATTGTAATGCGCATTTCAAAATGTACAATATTGATAATTGCGCAATATAAATAAATTTCGGTTTTCCAAGTTGGAAACCCTAACTCCCTTTCGTTTCCTAACCCTTTATCTTCTACCAAGAGCCACTGAGTCCTTGTGCTTTCAGTTTATAATTAGCACGCGTATATGCCGCAAAACGATTTGAACAGGCCTAACCCTATTTTAAAATAGAACCCCTAAAATCGATACCGTTTCTAAGATCCCAAGCTAAAAATAATGACCACCTATCTTACGTAAACGTTTCTTCTTTCTTTTCCTTACTTAGTTAAGCAGTGTGGTGGTTACGTAAACGTTTCTTCTTTCTTTTCCTTACTTAGTTAAGCAGTGTGGTGGTTATTGGCCTAATTCTTCTTGTTCTTATGTTCATGACAAGACTGTTTTACCATCTACCAAAGGTAGTTATTTTACCATCTATCAAAGCTATTCATTTACTATTTATCAAAGGTAGTTATTTTACCATCTACCAAAGCTATTTATTTACTATCTATCAAAGCTACTTATTTTACCATCTATCAGAGGTACTTATTTTACCATCTATCAAATGCATTTATCTTACCATCTATCAAAGCTATTTATTGTACCATTTATCAAAGCTATTTACTTTACCATCTATCAAAGCTATTTATTTACGATCTACCAAAGCTATTTATCTTATCATCTACCAAAGCTATTTGATTTACCATCTATCAAAGCTATTTATCTTACCATTTATCAAAGCTATTTACTTTACCATCTATCAAAGCTATTTA
The DNA here is from genome assembly GCA_029948255.1 of Telmatactis stephensoni. Taxonomy (NCBI): domain Eukaryota; kingdom Metazoa; phylum Cnidaria; class Anthozoa; order Actiniaria; family Isophelliidae; genus Telmatactis; species Telmatactis stephensoni. Next base: position 83,091 of record JALIZF010001415.1, on the reverse strand, counting down.
TTTACGATCTACCAAAGCTATTTATCTTAGCATCTATCAAAGCTATTTATCTTAGCATCTACCAAAGCTATTTATTTTACCATCTACCAAAGCTATTTATTTACCATCTATCAGAGGTATTTATTTTTCCATCTATCAAAGATATTTTAAAGGTATTTATTTACTATGTATCAAAGCTATTTATTTTACCGTCTACCGAAAGTATTTATTGTAAAACGTTCTTATAGTTATATAAAGAAACACTGTCAACAGTTAAACTGTTCCATACACGGGGTTAAAGTATCTTGCATGGGTCAGCAGTCTCCTAAATTTCACATCCTTCCCGTCCTATAACGGATTTGCACTATCACGTGATGGCAGCCATGACAGGAGGCATAGAGTCTTCTCCCCCTGGAAAACTGAACTGTTTCTTTCATGTAGACCTGATTAGTCCAGACTCTATTGTTCCTGCCTCCTGTCATGGCTGCCGTCACGTGATGGTGCAAACCCTTTTTTATTAGCCCATAAATACTCGGTCGATTCCTTAAAAATTACAATTTGTAATTCAGGCCGTTCTTGCTGCTGTCATCATTGCAAATCTCACAGGTTTACTAAGACAGTTTTCTAAAGTAAAGCAGCTTTGGCTAATTTGTAGAACTGATTGTGTAAGTACTACAAGTTAATAATGTAGGTATGAGTTGATCTTTAATAACATGCATATTAGCTTGACTTTGTTGGTCACACATATGAGATATATATATACGTCCTAAGGGTATGAAATTGTTGAAGTTAGATTTAGCGTGTAGGGAAGATGTTGTAGAAAGAGTACCTCGATCCGATACCAACCATTAACCTAACCATTAACCAACCATTAACCAACCATTAGCCCCAAGGTAATTGAAAGCTTACCATAAAGTCTTTCCTAATACTTCTACTACAAAGTCAACAATTTCCTAATGCCAACCCTTAACCTAGTCCCGAGGTATAAGTGTGTACAACAATACACACTTCACTAAATCATTGGTAATCATTGTCATTTGTCTGTAATTCTCTCATTCTAACTTTTTATTTGAAGGTTGTTTGGCTTGTCACGTGTTTTGGCGTGATTCTTCTTGGTGTGGCTAATGGTCTAGGGTGTGGTGTGTTAACTGCAGTCTTTTTCATTCTCTTTACTTCCTCAAGGTAACGTTCAACCTCTCATAGCTTTAATGTTGTTGCGCAAATGTGCATGTTCATATGGAGCATGCACTATAGACATTTATGTTTATTATTGTTTTATCATAAGTGGACAAAAGCGGATACCAAGCTAGCGCTTGGAAATGTGTTCATCTCGATGGATTGTAGTATTTGAAAGAGAAAATTACCCGCAATGCTGCGGTAAGTTTTGCAACCGCTTGCGCGTTAAGGTTTATCTTTACGATTTGAATCAAAATGTTTAACTTTCAGTCCTCAATTCTGCGTTCTTGGATCCATCTCTCAATCTGAAATCTACAAAGACATCAAGGCATATCCTACAGTTAGTATCTCTGACAAGGGATTTTGCGTCAACAGATAAATTGACTTAACCCAGGTTACTGGGAAAGCAAATCAAAGATCTTTTGCCGTATGATATATTTTGTTGAATTTATAATTTTGTTATGGACTTTTAATAACCATCGAGGTGTCACGTGATCTATGACGTCATAAATTACCTTTTTCACAATGGGCCAATGGGGAAAAAAGGAAACGAAACAATATTTGCTGTTTTAGTATTCTACTAATGTGCTCTCTACAAAACTGTCTTCATCGCTGCATCGTCCACCTCTCATGTGTAAGGGGATAATATGGAAAACAGGTCACGTGATATATTTTAGCTTATATCTCCTAAAACTTGAGAGGTGGACCAGCGATGAAGACAGTTTTGTACAGAGTGCATAAATAGAACACTAAAACAACAAAAATTGTTTCGTTTCCTTTTCTCCCCGTTGGCCCATTTTGTAAAAGGTAATTTATGACGTCATAGGTCAAGTGAAACCTCGATAGTCACAAAAAATACCTGACCTTAAAATGCTTAAGTTCAATGAAATATCCTATAAAGCAAAAATCATTTATGTTTGCTCATCAGTAAAACCATTTAAGGCTACTTTTGTCCTCCCTTTAGATGGTCCTAAACGTTACCAAACATGCATGAACCTGCTTACATCAGAACTAGATGACATTGCTAATACTCCCTATGCCCCTATGACGATACTAGTTTCCAGTACTCCCTATGCCCCTATGATGATACTAGTTTCCAGTACTCCCTATGTCCCTATGGATGATACTAGTTTCCAGTACTCCCTATGTCCCTATGGATGATACTAGTTTCCAGTGCTCCCTATGTCCCTATGATGATACTAGTTTCCAGTACTCCCTATGCCCCTATGATGATACTAGTTTCCAGTATTCCCTATGTCCCTATGGATGATACTAGTTTCCAGTACTCCCTATGTCCCTATGGATGATACTAGTTTCCAGTACTCCCTATGTCCCTATGGATGATACTAGTTTCCAGTGCTCCCTATGTCCCTATGATGATACTAGTTTCCAGTACTCCCTATGTCCCTATGGATGATACTAGTTTCCAGTACTCCCTATGCCCCTATGATGATACTAGTTTCCAGTACTCCCTATGTCCCTATGGATGATACTAGTTTCCAGTGCTCCCTATGTCCCTATGATGATACTAGTTTCCAGTACTCCCTATGTCCCTATGGATGATACTAGTTTCCAGTACTCCCTATGTCCCTATGGATGATACTAGTTTCCAGTACTCCCTATATCCAAGTGGTTGGGGTTATTATCGTTGGTCCTTTTAGGGCTGAATCCTGTGTGTACATAGGTGTTCCAACTTTAATGCCAGTTACATAGCAGGACTCCGTACCTTTTACGGTCAATTTATTGGACAAACCTGACTAAACAGAGGAAAGATTATATACAGTCGCTTATTAAACGATGTTAGTACAATCGCAGCTAACAAACTCAATTTTTGCTACAAACGTCAAATAATTAAGATTATGTTTCGTTCCTTTTAGTGGTTGAAATTATCATGGATCCAAAAGCTCCCTTAATTTAGCGCGTACATTAATGGATTGAAATCGATCACCCCTACCACTTTGACAAAGGGGAGTACCCCGCCTCCGGGATAATAGTTAGCAGCATATAAACGCACAAAGTGAGGGAGAAAACCCCTCAATCTTTATGGGTAGCTATTAGTATTTATAAGAACTGTAAATGATAGTTGTCATATTGAAGAAATCCTATCTTTTTTTCCTATCAAGGCCAAAGAGGTTCCAGGAATAAAGATACTTCGTTATGAATCACCTCTTTACTACGCGAATATAGAACACTTTAGAGCTGTTGTTGAGACACTTGTAACAACATGTTCTGCAGAATATGCTCGACACAACAGGAAGAACCATCAAGAATTAGTCATTAGTTACGACAATGTAAGTAATATAGAAAACTCTTGAAAATGAAAAGTTATAATAAAATAATTTAGATAGTGCGCACGCTCTGATTGACTGATTACCAGTGTTTAATTTGCCTGTTAACATCATCATCATCATCATCACGATCATAAATTTAATATTTATAATTACGCGCATATATTCATTAACATATGCTCATATGCGCACAAGATCATGGGAAAGGCCTCATGCAGACAAAGACTTCTGTATTGTGTTTTCAGTTGTTGTTCAAAACTTTACAGACATTTTTGCTACTCAAAAAGAACGTTTATAGTGAAAATCCCATCTCAATCAGATTAAAGGGTGCGAAGTTACAACTAATGAAAGAAATTCAAATTTCCCGCCAAATGACCATATATGGTAAAAGCTAAGGGTATTAAGGGTATTTACACGCCAATACAATGAATGTATTGGCGCAGCGGCAAAAACGAAGTTGCATGAAAAATTGTAGTTTTTTTCAATTTGGGATGTGTGGTGTTATGACGCATTTTCGTCATGAGATACGTTATTATGACGTCATAATGAGGTTTTTTTGACGTCATAAGTCAAGTGATCAAAAAAACCGTTCATATAAAAAAGTTTAAAAAAAGTCCGTTTCCAAGTTCCAAGCTATCTCATGCAAAACAGTTGTTTTCAATTAAAAGTTGTTTAGTTCGACTTCTTCTAGTGTTTGGAGTGATCTGCCGTCGAATTCTCCCCAACACACTTCAGGTTTTATAAGCGTGTGAAAACACGGAAGATGTGTTTCATTTCTTAACTCTAAATCCTACCTATTTATTTGGTTCTATGACATTTGCAGGTTTCCAGTGAAGAATGTATCAACGAAGAAACGCAAGCTAGTCATTGTTCCGCTCAGTCAACGGCATATAAAGAAAAGGTACGACTAATGGCTGCAGTTAGAAATATAACGAAAAAAATGAAATGTTATCAAATCTTGTTTATCGAAGGTAAAAGATATTCACGCACTTATCTTTGATGCGAGTAGCTGTACCTACATCGATTCTATGGGAATTATGGGTCTCAATTCGGTAAGTATTATCTGACGTCACTAGGAACCGCTTTAAAGCGGATATCAAAAGGCCGAAGAAAAGTGTCCGTAATATAGAGGTTTCGTTTACAAGGATATATATGGAGATTATTACACCTGTCAGAAACATATGTACATGTCCTTCGTTGTCCGTATTGGTGTTCGTAAGGAGCTAGATAGTCCCTGTGTGGGAATTTTGGGGTGAGGGACTAGGGAAGAGGGAGAGGCCGGGGAAACTATTAAGGGGGACGCTCACCTCCCAGTCCCTCCCTCCCAAATCCATCATTTCTTAGCCGTTTGGGGACCAAAAAGTTTTGAGATGTAATCATTTTGATGTGCAAGTTAATGTTGATATGTCATAGATTGTCCAAGAGTACGAGCGACGAGGAATAAAAGTATACTTAGCAAACAGTTCACGTAAGTCTACAAACCGTAGGTCATTTTGATTCATGGCTTATTGATTTATTATAATTATTATTAAATTCTAATAATTATGAATGAATGAATAATATATAATGAATTAATAATATATAATGAATTCATTATATATTTTTAATTTCTTATATGATATTAATACATTATATATTATTAATTCATTATATATTATTAATTCATTATATATTATTTCTCTACAGCCCATCTAATAAATAGATTATTGACCATAAAAGAAGGCTTTAATACCAGTATGATGTTTGTATCTATACATGATGCTGTGGTCAAATGTCAGCAGCGATGTCATCCTAACTATTCTGTACGAACAAGGTGAGACTAATAGGGGGGAGGGGGCGAATCACGCTCAACTAGTTTAGGTTAAGGCTGTCCACAAGTTGCTCCAAAATGTTTCTCAAAGTGTTGCTCAAAAGTTCCTAAAAAGGCAGTTGAATACTACATGTTGTTTACAAATTGTATTATATCCATAAAGAGGAAAAAAAGAACAATTTTAGTACTTAATACACTTCTTTGTTTAAGAAAGAAAGAAGTTGCTCAAAAGGAAAAAAAAAAGTCCGTCGAAAGAAAAAAAGTTGACCGAAATCGGAAAAAGCTAGTTGCTCAAAATTTGCCGAGCAACATGTGGACAGCCCTAGTTTAGGTACAACCATACGCCATCAAAAGCCTTTGTCACGGGTCATCCACTACGGTTAGAACGAAGCTTGTGATCGATTTGGTAAAGCAACAAAAACAAAGAATATATGGATTACTCTGAACAATGTCTTTTTGTTCTACTTGTCGCCTGTGGCATTGTTTCCTTCCGACCGTAGTGCATTACTGTTTGTCACAGGCAATGATAATCATTTACAGCACTGATCTTCCAGGTGAACGGAGATTTTATTTTCAACCAATCAGAGCGCGTTCAGTATTTTTGCGAACGGCCCTCGTCCCCAGGCTACTTACTTCACGGTAGACGAGTATGAGAATCCACCATTTTGCAACTGGAGTTTATAATAAATTGTTTTCAATCAAGATTTGTGGTGAACAACTGTAAATTTAGTCTTCTTCCTGAGTCTAACGTGTAAGTTATTGTTGTACAAATGTTTGTAAGTTTTTATGATAAACTTTTTATTTGGCATTGTGTACTGTACTTAAGTTAATTATTCCGTTCAGTTGATAAATATAAAATTAAAGTTATTAGCAAATTCATGCAGTTGTAGACTCGCCATAACCCTCAAGTATACTTCCATATCGAAAAAACTCATTTTTAAAATCATAGCCCTTATTTACTGTGCTGTTAAGCACGATATTCTGTTTGTAAACCGATTTCCTTTGGGAGACTCGCACCTGATCAACACGCTCGCCTCGGTCAACTCTCAAAATCACGTATTGTTTGATATTAAAGAAAGAAAACAGCCAAAACACTGAGCGTTAAAATGACGATACCAACAGCTTATTTTCATATTTTAGGCTAAATCTTTCTTAAATGCATAAACATATATTCGCTCATTAACTTTAGGAGTGAAATATTTTCGCAGAATGATAAGTTCTTGCTCCTTCAACATATCGTGACGGTATTGCGTGACACAGTTTTGATCGCTGATAAAACGATGGCAAAGCGACAGGAACAGTCAAAAATTAAAGGGAGACTTCTTTCAAACTCTTTTGCTAATTTATGTGATTAAAAGCTTTCAGAAATAATTTTTCTGATATTTTGCTTGTTCATCAAGGGACCTGGGGACCAGGGCCGTTCATTTTGTCCAATAATGCTTTGCACGCCGTGTTCACCGTTCACCTGGTTGGCCTGTATAGAAATAAAAGGGGACGGTCTTAATGGTTTGCACGTCGACTCTACGTAAGTTATAGTATTGACTTAATCTGTGTAATATTTCTATGGGTAAAAACACTTCGATGGAATTGGAGAGAGAATACCGTTGATAGCCTGCGTGCAGCCGTTTATTTACCCGTAATGAACGTCTGCGAAACAACGCCAGAAATCCTGTTCTCTGTGACACGAAATAAGAAGCGATTTCTTATTGGCTCTCGCACAGATCAATTCTTACATGAACTCTGATTGGTCGACGGCTTGTTCTAATCTCTTCCGGTTGCGATGTCAACGGTTTAGTTTTCAATATGGCGTCGTTATTGTCAAAGTCTTTCAGCAAGGAGCGTGCTGATCAGTGATAGCTATACCTGGAATGCCAAGATTTTGAAGCTTTTCTACTTGGTCCGCCATCAACACTTTTAGAGGCGAGTTTACAACCATAACACTTGAGCCTCGTGGTCTCTCAAAGAGAATATCTGCTACGATTGGCAGGCATTGAAAAATTAATGATTTTCCACACCCGGTGGGTAGATTTACAAAGACATTTCCCTTCTCAATGAACATACGAAGACTTTCTTTTTGATCATCTAGCAAGCTTTCAATTTCGAATTGAGTTTCAACTGCTTTAAACGCACTTTTCTATCGCTCCTCGCTGAAAGACTTTGACAATAACGACGCCATATTAAAAACTAAACCGTTGACATCGCAACCGGAAGAGATTAGAACGAGCCGTCGACCAATCAGAGTTCATGTAAGAATTGATCTGTGCGAGAGCCAATAAGAAATCGCTTCTTATTTCGTGTCACAGAGAACAGGATTTCAGGCGTTGTTTCGCAGACGTTTATTACGGGTAAATAAACGGCTGCACGCAGGCTAACCGTTGACTGCCTTGAAGACCTTGCCATTAACGGTGCGAACAAATTGTTGGAAATTGCAATGAGCGTGGTGATTCTCTTGGGTAATAACTGCTAACATTATTTATCCTTGCATCGAGAAGTCATCATGCCGATCAGAACAACACAGGTGTGGCTGTAATGAATGAGTTGTCCGTCACTTCTAGACTTTAACAGTCTTCATTTGATGCATGTGACAGGTAAAAATTGTGCTTTTCATTTTCTGTGTTTATTGTTGGAGTCATCCAACCATCGCTTGACTTTCGTGTTGTTTTTCTGTCGTCTTACAGGGGGATGCCATGGTAATGCTGGTAAAGTCTGTGATGCGGGCAATGCATTATGGGAAGCTATAGATCTTCGACAATAAATGTTGGTCTTATCGACTTTTCGTTCAACATCCTGGTATAGAACGCAAAAATTATTAACGAATGTTAACTTTTACTAAGAAACAATCAACACCTTAATGATTAAAACAACTTAAAACAAAAAGGGAAATCCATTATAAATATAAGGATAGCGTATTTGGTATATGTAGCTGGAGATATCTTTTTTATAAATTATCATTATATTACAAAATTATTTTTGTATTTCGTATACTTAGTTAAGGAAGCAAGCAAGCAAGTATGCAGGCATTTTCGTAAAACATTCAACAAATGTTGAAGGAAGCAAGGAAGCAAGGAAGCAAGGAAGCAAGGAAGCAAGGAAGCAAGGAAGCAAGGAAGCAAGGAAGCGCAAATACTATTTCCGCTTGGTTGTACGTAGTACGAAGAGAACTTGAACACGAACAAAATTTTTCAACATGTTTACCTTCATTCTAATTTTGATATTATCGCATTCTTTTATCGTTTCATTTATTTCTTCTTCCAGCTGAGAAAACATCTTGTTTTCTTTCTGTCTTTCTCGAGAAATTTTCTTTTGTTGCATCCTAACCTTCTTGCTTAATGTCTGAAATGAGCAATTAACCATTCGGTTGAGTTTTGTTGATCATTCGTCTCATCCATCATCGTCCTGCCTGGGTTCACTATACTTTCATGTGATGTAAACCTACAATACCTTAGTCCCCAACAGTTCAACATGCTTGTCTTTACACATACCTCTATCTCTCTATCTCTTGATTCCAAGTTTTGTCGAGCCTTTTCAAGCTTGTCCACTAAAACTGAACGTCGAGGCATTTGGTGAGCGAGTTCAAACATCTTCTCGTATCGTTCACAATCTTGACGCAACTGAATAATCTCCATGACTTTTCTCCTGTGAACGATTACAAAACAGTTTAATACAATTATTTTCTCAGAGTAAAGTCGAGGTGCCTCACGTTAATCAGTAGTTCACGCTCTATTGTAGGTGATTTAAAATATGGTGGTTTCACCTTATCTCTATGGAAGAATACTGCGAGATGTCGGATAACACTGGAAGGCTTGAAGGCAGTGCATGCTAGTTTGTACCAACAAGTGCGCATATACTAACCAATAGGAGAGTACATACCTTACGTACCAACAAGTGTTTTACTACCTTACCAACTAGTGAGTACATACCTTACGTACCAACAAGTGTGTACATACCTTACCAACTAGTGTGTACATACCTTACCAACTAGTGAGTACATACCTTACCAACAAGTGTGTACATAACTAACCAACAAGTGAGTTCATGCATAATCAACAGGTGAGTACTCACATACCTTACGTACCAACAAGTGTGTACATACCTTACCAACAAGTGATTACATACCCAACCAACAAGTGATTACATACCTAACCAACAAGTATGTACATACCTAACCAACAAGTGTGTACATACCTAACCAACAAGTGTGTACATACCTAACCAACAAGTGTGTACATACCTAACCAACAAGTGTGTACATACCTAACCAACAAGTGTGTACATACCTAACCAACAAGTGTGTACATACCTAACCAACAAGTGAGTTCATGCATAATCAACAGGTGAGTACATACCTTACCAACAAGTGACTAAATACCTAACCAACGAGTGCGTACATACCTAATCAACAGGTGAGTACATACCTTACCATCAAGTAAGTACATACCTTCCAACAAGTGCGTATATACCTAATCAACAAGTGCGTACATACCTAATCAACAAGTGTGTACATACCTAACAGAGCTGTCGATGTCAACAGCTGTAATTTCAGCATCACGAACATCACGTTTTGCTATCTTTACAGTCGAAGTTGTCATGTTAACAAACTTGTCCAATTCTGCTATTTCTTTTCCTTGAAGTTTTTGTAGCTTTTTTAGAGCTTTGTTTTCCTCTCTAAATTTGAAACCATATGAAAAGCTAAGTATCCATTTATAACGTGTATAGGTTTTGGTTTATATTTGATTTACCATTTATAACGTGAAAGACGCTCTAGGCCCCGACGATTGCCCTTATTATGTGGCAAGTGCAAAGCTGCGTGCTTATCATTGGATCGAAGTCTCTCGGGACAGCAGCCTTACCTCAACACTTCTGAATCCCTTCGCAGGCTTTGCGCTTGTGTGCTGAGGTCTTTGATCTTGTGCTTTCCTCTAAGTAGTATTTCATGTACCATTTGCTGCATCTCTTCGTTAAGGATTTTCTTTTTTGGATCACCATTGGTTGTAAGCAGTGCGAGGGGTTTACGCGGAGGAAGACCAGCTATAACAACTAGAAAACACGGAAAATTATGAGCAACAATAAGAAAGAGAACGAGAACAAGAACCACCACCACCACCACCAACAACAACAACAACAATAATAACAACAACAACCCAGCAACTGAATGACTGACAGACGGGCAGGTGGATCGCCATCAGTCAAAGATCAGACGATGGTACGGAAAGCGAAAAAAGTGGATCCGGAATGGACGACGACTATTTACATGTCAAAATAATTATACCTTTATTCAAAGATTTAGTTTCCTTGTGACGTGGTTTAGATATAACTGAATCTGAGTGCTGGTCGACGAAACTGCTGTAATCTAAATTAAGAATGAAGAAATGCATTAATACATGTAAAACATACACCACAATGCTTAAAAGGAAATACAATAAAAAGGTAACAGCATTATAAACTAATGAATGGAATTGTCACTCGGAAAGATGTTAGTAATAAATGCATGTATGCTTCATCGACTGTGAAATAAAGACTCGGAAAATCCGAGCCCCCAACGGGGATTGAAGGATACCGGTCCGATGCTCTAACCACTGAGCTATGGAAGGCTCTATTGGCGACCAGGTCGTCCAGCATTCTTTAATCTATTTCACACTCGATTTCACTTTTCACTAACATAATAAACGTTTACCATTTAAAGATTAAAAACCCCTCAAAGAAAATGCAAAGGAGCTGAAGATGTTTTTAATAGTTGATCATGACTCGTACTACATATTCAATGTTTATCATGTAGTTGAAACAAATACCATTTATACCGTAAAGAAATTGTAATTGGAAATACAATTCTTTGCCAATGTAAAAACCCGCTATGAGAAAAAATTAAATGAGCCATAACGGCGGATAATAAAGACTTTCCTCATACGTATATCGTTCTCTGGAAGAAATATAATAACAAATTCAAGAAAAAAGGATAAGAGATCTGTGTGAAGATAATGTAAACATAGAAAATGTGGTTGAACCAAAGGAGGAATAATAACATAGCAATTTAACGCCAATCTAACCTTTTAAATAAGGAAATAGTGATCGACATCAGATCAAAATTGTGTTATTAAATGTAGTCGGTCTTAGATCCTGATTCAACAAAGTTCGCATCTCATTGGCTCCATTTAAACGGCTGTAAATTGTTATTTGATCATCAATGACTATGGAACTCTTTTTTGTAGAAAATTACTTCAAGGCTTAGAACTTGTCATCTTTGAGAACAAGTAATGCGTTTACTTGTTTGTACCGCACTCGGCGATCTTACAGCGAAGACATTTATTTTTCACCTGGCCATTTTAGGTTTTTGTTGAATTAATTCATATTTATGCATTTTTATGGCGTTTTTATTATACTACAATATATTATTACGTAGTACTTTTAAAAGTCATTGGCTAAACAAAACACCTGCCATCTATGAAATGTACATGTTTAGTTTTTTCACTTTAGTCAACATATTATCCCTGAGATTCCGTTTAATCCATGGCCAGATAGATCGATGTTTTCAGTTTGATGCCATAGCGTAACCTTCCGTTTGAAAACAACTGAAAATTTGCCATATAAAACTTTTTTTCTCTTCACACATTATATTGTCTTTTTCAGTATAACGGCACTCTAAACTGAAAACTGATTGCAGTACAAAATATATTGCTACCTGATCTTGACGGACGATCTGAAGGAGAATACTTCTGTGACCCTCTCGATTTTGAATTCCTCTCCTGCTCTGAATACATCGGAGTTTCTAAAGCGAATTTAATACAAAATTAATGTTAGTAAAAATAACAATAAAAATATTCTGAAACAAAATAATTACTGTACAGCAAGATTTATCCGTTGTACTTGATTGCAACATAATAAGTCGTGGATAATACTCTGTACTATGTATTTAAAACGAATGACCGTCTTATAACCAGGCTCATATAAACTATTATAAAACTAAGTTTTAATATTCAAAAAAATTTCTTTGAAATACCCATGTTGTATACCTTGTCTCTGTGAGAGTCTACTTTGACTGTTGTCTGATGAACTTGTTTCTATTTTCCGCTGTAAACTGTCATCATCATCTTGGTTTTGTGGTTCGTCAATTGCTTCATTGAGGGTCTTCAAATCGTGTTCATTTTCTTGAGAATGACTTAGCGTATCTGGTGGAAGCTCTTGGAGACCATTTGCTTTAAGCATTGCAAGAAATATAATAAAGTAAAAACTTTCCACAACATGCATTCATATACACATGAACTAGTAGCCCACATGGAGAGAAGTAGCAGTAATGAAAACAACGTTCAGTTATCGGGCAAAAGGCCAAGACTACGTGTCTCATACTTGAATAAGGCACTAAGACCCATTTAACACTAAGAACCATATAAGAATCATATAACCCATATAACAGTCCAGTCGTTTTGACCGTCAGTTTTGCTTCAGAAAAAGTTCAACAATAAAATAAAGCCTTTCTCTAACTGAAAACATATCATATGATTAACTGTATGACAATTTGAGGATTTCTTACTTATATTTTCGTTCAGAGGACTGATGCCACGTTGGAGTTCTTTGTTATTTTCACTCCCTTCATCACTTTGTAAAGTTTCCCTGGAGTCATCGTGGGCAGTCAGATTATTTTGTAAGGCAATATTTTCTTCAGGATTTTCTTCTGTTTCATCGTCCTTGCCTTGAAGGAGTTTGCATATGAGAACAATAAGCTCTAATTTGTCATTTGTAATATGATATAAGTAAGCAGCGAGGTGGGTGGTGTTTGGAGTCTCACATACCATTTTCTAGAATTGAATCCTGTTTTACAGTCGATAGATGATCGGAATGTGACGTCATCACACTTCGTAGGTCGCAGTCTCTCTCATCCTCAAAGCTGTCATCAGAGTACACGGCCAGATCGTGATTATCTTCTAATTGATCGTTCTGATTTTCAGTGTTCAGTGGTGAGTCAGTGGATTCGTTGGCAGCATTCTCATTATCTGATCACGAAATAATGTACGTTAGTCAAACTTATGCTTTACAATCAGTTGCAAATTAAATATTCAATAATTACTAATGAAATTGTCAAAAACAAAGGAGAGAATAGGAACACTATAGGAACACTAATAAAGTAGTGCACTTGCTGTTGCCTGGTAACGAAACACTTGGTGGAAAACTATAACTAATTGCGCATGTGTATAAAAGTTTCTTATTTATGTTCATAGTTTTGTATGGTAATGTTTTTTTCCTCCCTCCCCCCCTCCCCCATCACACACACACTATTAATACAAAGCGATAACCAAAGTTAACGATATTACTGAACATGTAAAAATAAATAACTTATGTAACGTTTTGAACAAGTTTTGCAATCCTTCTAAAAATTATTATAGAAAATTATATGTGAATCCGTGAGAGAAATGTTTCTATCGCCATACGAAGTGTTTCTTTTTACCTTTTTATATTATTCCCTAAGATGAATAGTTCAACTCAGTGTTATAATTGAATATACTTACTTAGCTCTTTCGTTTCCATTATGGTAAATCCCACGTTACTGTTCATCAATTTCCTTTCCTGGTCGTACTTGACTACCAGATAAAATACATCTCTAGACGTCAAAACCTTCGTTTCTTTACTAGCAGGCTTAGTTCCAGTACAGCGGTGATGTTTTCTGTTAGTCTTTCTATGTTCACGTAGTTTTTCTTTTCTGTTCATAACAAAAGATGTTGCTTATCTCCAAAAACAAAGAAATATAATATTGTATTCACCTCCCTCGGTGTCTAGCTAGAACTCTGTATCTTGATGTCCCCATGCACCATTCATTTTAACACTTAACGAGAATGTTACTCTTATGGGAATCTGCGGTTTGGAGGTGGAGTACTATATTAATGGTAGAATTGAAGGACCTTGTTCCTCATTCATAAATCATATATACACTTTACGTCGTTAAAACTTTAGAATCCAGCTGCAAGTTTATTTTATGTCACTCTTAATTTATCTATTATTATCTGATACTCAAATGGATAAAAATTGATATAATTGAAAGTAATACTATAAACCATATCTGGCTGTAGTCTTGAGTTCATCATTACTAATAGGCAGCATAAACTATGTCATTTCAAGCAGGAACTGAGACTATCACCAGATATGAGACATTTCATATCCACTAGTATCTTTAGTTCACCGAATAAAAAGAAAATTCGTAAACAGTGATAATCATTATTTATCTAATCCTTATTTCGATCTTTTGATTTAAAATCCTCAATTCGACCACGACAACTTTCAGTTAGTGAATAGAATCAATAATGCATGATGTTTACTGCTGTAATACCGACCTATTGTTTTTATAAAGTGCTTAACTACTTTACACTTTTTCCGATCAATTTGACCAGAATACATCCACATCTGTACGTATGGTTGCCTAGAATGTTTTATCTGAATATATTTTTGGAATTAGAACAAAATGCGTGCAGCTCAGCTCCAAATTGAAGTATTGTAATAAGAAAACATATATAAACCCGACGCACGATAACAGTCATTCTCAAAGCAGGTTGCCCATGATATATTGATTTAAATACTTCAAGAAACGCTAGAAATCCAGCATTATCTTTAGAAATATTGAAAATATTTCATTCCTGTTATTAATCAACGTTATTGTCAATGATAAAATAACTGTGGTTGCTTTAGAGGCCAACGAGTACGTATGTAGTCAATGAACGATACTGATGGTGCATGGAGAAAACGCGGAAAAGAGTTTGACATTTGTCAATATTAAAAAATGGACGAAAATGAAATCACTACTAAAGATATAGTCCCGCTTTTTCATGAGAATGCAAGCACCATCAGTAAATGGCGCTATGCCTGTTTTTCATCAGTCTTCTTTCACAGTCGCGGCAAAGAGGACAATTAAAGATCCTTATTAGTTTTAGAGATATTTACAGCGGCACTTAATTTCAAAATTATGTTCATAATATGCATGCTTTAAGTTTAAACGGGTTAAATAGTCGACTCTTCTTTTTTTATCAGTTTTGGAAGATTTAATTTGTAAAGAACAAATTAAATGTAAATGTTAGGATATGTACATATGCTCAGATATGTGGAATTGGTTCAAAGGTTTATCATATTAGTTGTTCATATCAGGTGCTTATATTCTTTGCTTTGGAATAGATACGCATCTAAAAATATCTAAATTCTATCTAAACGCTCGTTATTAGCAATTCACTAGTTATAGTTAGTATTGATTTATGTTTTAAAGGCTCTGCATGACACGGAAATAATCTCACTTATATACAAGTTTATACACCAACTTCAAGAACGTTAGCTAATGTTGACGATCGGAAAATGAAACGACTGGACGTGAGATGGAGTAAGCATGAGTACTGAGATAAACGGCGCAAAGGGTTGAGCGACGTAGTTTGCTAGATCAGAAAGCAAAGTACTACATGTAGCTTTGAGGCAGAATTGTTCTTTGTATTAGCTGTCAGAACTCCCTTTTGGGATGGATTGATCATCGTCTAATACACCTACAACTTGTATTGGGGTAAATGATCGGTAAACATTTAATTAAAACTAATGACCTTCAAACTTCAAATTAGTTAGACCGCTTACCTTCCTAATACTGCCTCAGGCATTTTCTTGTGTGTTATGACTACAGCAACACCACAATTTGACAAAGTAATAGTGGTTTGAAAAATTAAGCAGCACAAATCGCAACATCAATATAGAAACTTATTAAGTAGAAACATGAGTGACTGGACATTTGCGTCCTTCTTCCTATAGGTATGTAATGTCTTGGTACTTGGTGTTCAATGTCCAGTAATCTAGTCACGCAAAAAATAACTCAGTAAGAGTCAAGGACGCACTGTTTCGCTGAGTACTTAAAACTTGAGAAGCTACAATTATTTAAAAAAAAGCAATGTTACAGAAAGCACAGGTTTTCAAATTACTTCATCAATAATGCATGCAACAGCTTCAACGTACACGAGTTCCAAAGAAACAGCGGTTAAGGTGCCTCGATATAGTTTTGCCGTGACCATGCCGATCTTTGACTATTCAACAGTTTTCACACCGGCAGATATTAGACTTGGATCAAAGTTTCGATTCGTATCTATTTTAACTCGATTGTTGCCATAACAATAATAAACAAAAAATGGTTGAAATGTTTTCAGTCTAAAATCTCTATCGATTTTGATGCGCTGTAGACAGGCAAATTTATACGTTACACGAAATTACTATGATTGTTATATTCTGGATATTCTGATATTTTATATTTCTATTTTTATATAATTTTAGTAAATAGATACAATACAATACAATACAATTTTATTTCACAAAATATTTCAAATAAATATCACACACGCACACCGCAAATAGCAAGCTAGTCAAGGCGGTGTGTTTGGTTATATAGTACAAAATATAGAATATAAGTTATTTACGTACAGTAGTCTTAGTTATCTGAATAAATGATTTAAATGACAATAACACAATAGCACATATACGTAAAAATGTAGTTGTGGTTATTTGAAGGAAACGAAAAACGACGATATGTAAATAAACATAAATATGTGATTAAATATTAATTAGCTGTTCAGGAGCGAAAAAGATTGGAGATTTCAACATCGTATCCATACTTGTTTAGATCTGTAAAAAGAAGTTGTTTGACTTCCCTTCTGAAAATTGTTTTTCGCGAGAATCTAACCGATTCCGGAATTTGGTTCCACATCCGAATACCTACGCGAGAAAAGGAATTTGCTTCCACATCCGAACACCTACGCGAGAGAAGGAATTTTTTAAAATTAGTTTTTAAATAAATTAGTTTTATTTTACTTTCTTTGTAAACCTTAACGATTGTTTTAAGGATCAATAAGGACTTTAACTATTATTATGATTATGATTATTTTAATGGTGCCGCCAATAAGGAATTATTCCAAAGAATGACGGCCCCCTAAAAACCTTCTTATCTTCTCTTAGAAAAAAAGAAAAGAAAAGAAAAGAAAAAAAAAAAAAAAAAAACGAAAAAAGACACAACTGTAAATACCAAGTTTGCATTTTAATAGCTTCATGGTTATCACTGCAGATGATTGGTGAATACATTACATAGTGTGGTCTCGCTATGGTTACAGACCTAATCTATTCGGTGCTCTGTCATCTACTGTGATCACGTGAATAATTGCAAATAGAATGTGTGAATAATATGAATGAACAATGAATTCGTTTTAAGCCTTGTTCTCAATAGCGACGCAAGACAACACCTTCCCTTCTTTTGCGCATGTGTTTGTGCTTGCCGTTAATACTTTTTCACTAGCTTTGCGTCGTCTTGCGTCGCTAGTGAGAACCAATCGTTATTGGCTTATTGTGCTTTTGACCAATCACAGAACCGGCGGTTAATTGGCTTATTTATTTTTGACCAATCACAGAACCAGCGGTTAATTGGCTTATTGTGTTTTTGACCAATCATAGAACCAGCGGTTAATTGGAGCATTGTAATATATTGACCAATCACAGGCCTGCTAAAGAGGGTGGCTCTGGTCCTTTCGGTTTCATCGGCACCAACTTTCTTTTATTGAAATAGTCTTGAACTTGCTTTGGAACTTCTGCCAGCACGTGTTGCGCCAAAATCATTGGTGATTGCTGAAAATAATCAAATAAGGATCGAGATATAAAGAAAATAACCCATTCATTGTGTACATTCTATGGACAGAATTTGTACTTGGAAACTCAAATCGGATTTAAAAAATTCATTAATAATTCATAAGGCAAACACAATGAAAATCGCCACCGTGACGAGTGTCTTTATATCTGATAAAGATTCGGCCTAATTTACATCAACTTCAACCTCGATTTTCTCCAAGATAAATGAAGATATTTTTGATTTTCTTTTAGAGAACAACTCTAATATGTGTCGGAGTTTTTTAAGCCGTATAAAGAACTCGAGATCGTGTTTTATCGGTATAAAGATCCTCGCCTACGGCTCGGATCTTTATATCCGATAAAACACTCTCTCTCGTTCTTTATACTATACATAACATACTCCTGAGCAAAGTAAAAGTCGATAACTCGTAACAGTAATTCAACTGACAAACCTGAGGTCGACGGTGCGCTCATTTTACTCCCCTCCCTCCATCAGTGCTCTGTTTTAAGTGTATTTAAAGCTAATTAAAGCTACACAGATTGGAAAGAAGTCGAAACAAGGATGTGAGGTCTGGCTGCTGATCGAACTCGGAACCTCTGGCACCGAAGGCCGCGCACTAACCAACTGTGCCATCTTTGCTCCTGAGAAGACGTAAAAAGGCTTATTTGTAATTCACACTTGTGGTATGGGACGTAAGGTAATTTGTATAATTCATGGGAGGTTGGTTATAAAAGCTTATTTTGTAATTCAGACTTTGTCGTATAGGACGTAACAAGCAAGGATAGCAAAGTTGGTTAGTGCTCGGCCTTTATTGCAAGAGGTTCGATTCCTAGTGTCCTCGCATCCTCGTTTCGACTTTTTTCCTTTCCGTACAGCTATAATTACTGGGCTACCTGTGGTCGCCCAGTCTTAAATTACCTTTGTTTTTTCTGATTCGCGTGCAGACAAAATGCAAAAATTGCGCAATACACCTCCCCGTAATGCTTTGCGCGCGCAGGGTTCAAGGAGTGACTAGATACAAAATGGCCGCCATTAGAGATGAGATTTCGAAGTAAGTTTTTAGCCTTTTTCTTCGGTATTATTGTTGTTCTTTCCATATGTTAGATAGAATTAGCCTTTGAAAATCTAGAGGAGATTTGTTGTTGAATATTTTGCTGATTCATAGAAGATTTTAAAACTTCATCGATCGTACTTGAAATACGGAAGTCAAACTTCAAATCGGTCTTCTCAAAACCTAACCAAAGCATTCTAGCCGATCTATCGGGAACCACACACAATTCCAATAGACGTAGTACTTTTATTTGTCAATAATAAATTTAAGAAAAATACATGGAAATAAAGCTTTTGTTTTTTTTCAAAGTCTTGTTTTGAACAGTGATATATTTTCATGTGCGTGATCGAGAAAGAATACCAGTCAAGAGAATTACACGCATCACAGATAAATCCAGGAAAACTACAAGTCATCTGTTAAAAAAAATTGAATTATCACAGAGGAGTGAATCATTCCAATTTTATTTTGTCAAGTGATATAGAAACAAACCCTGGTCCTATTGATCCCTTTAAGACTATCCAAGCACCTTGTAGTCAAGTTTGGGTTGAAAGTAGGTACCAAGTGTGTAGCTATGTCCCTTAACATCACTAATATTTGAACTGTATGGTAGTTTATCTAGACTCAATCTAGAGTGTCCCGACAAACATTTTTAATGTTATAAACAGAAGAACCTGAAAAAATTTCCATATTCAATACTACCTTTAGATAAAATACACTACTACAGTCCAAGCTACAGTGGTATATTCATGACTGTTGTACACTAGAAACTTTTGATTACTGTACATCATTGGTGAATCCAATGCAGTCTTTATAATCACACAAAATTATATCTCATTCATAACAACAATAGGTTGTAGTACTGTGGCCATGTACAGTACCTCAGATGGTAAAAACTATTTGATTCTGACATGCTAGAAATGCAATTACTATGCCTCACCCTCAAGAAACCTGTGCCCTTTATTAGAATGCTGCTGTGCTATATCTTTGTATTCTCTTTGTTTTTCTCTGATAAAATCTACCTGGTATTGGAATTCAGAGACTTAGAGCTCATTTGTAGAACATGGAACAAAATTCCACAGTTCACTTAATACTTCTGCTGAATAGCCTATAATTAGATGCACACATAGGCTCAGAACCTAATGCACACACTGATCTGTACAACCCAATGCCAAAATCCACAGGTAGCCCAGTTACCCTGCCAACAGGGTCTAGTTAGCTTTAAATTGTACGTGAACCCCTGGCAGGGGATAATTGGATAATGACTCAATTATCAAATACTTTTTTATGTAAGATAATTGTAATGAGAGGGCTAAGTAAAAGGAGGGTACATTAAACTGAATATAGAATGTGGTGATATTTTACACCATCAAAGTGAAGCAAATCAAGACAATTTCGGCGATATTGAATACACGGCGTGCTTACGAACAATGGTGACTTACTGTTTTAAAATCTCTGAAAGGTACGAACTGTACAATATCCCTCTCAGCTACTTCTCTTCCAGCACGCAAACTAAATGAAAGACCAAACGCAAGTAATAAAGATAGAGCGGCTTTCATAGAGTGGTTTTCAATAACCCGTGAAACAAAGTGTATTAGTTAAAGTGTGATAGTCAAATAACAACAAAAGAACCCAACGCAATTAGGCTGTATTAAAGAGTGATGCACTAATAAAAGTGTATTTCACAGGTTAATGAAAACCACTCTAAACCCGTACACTACAACACTCTAATTCCTTTGTTTTCTATTGTAGTTATCTGACTGTTACACTCTAACTCGTATACTTTGTTTCACAGGTTAACATGGGTTAATAAAAACCAAACTTCTTAATTCCCGCTTGGGCTATTTTTAGTAACAGTTCAATTTTCGTCTAACCCGTGCGTCATAAAAGTGAAGTGAGATTTCAAAGATTTGAACTTTTAAATAAATAAACTAATCTAAACTATCTATCTATCTGTTTTTGAAAACTCAAACCTGCACTTGACGGTTGTCTGGATCAGAAGTGCCAAGTTATGACGCACGGGAGTTGTTACGTAATCGATACGAATCGCATATGAATGATTAATAGTGACCGCATGGTCGTAATTCGACCTCTTTTAATCTAACAAGCCTTCGTTGATATTCGTACGCAAGAATCATCGCCTTAAATGTGCTCAAATACTGGAAAGGAGGTATGGTTATAGGAATCTAGGAAGTAACGTTGATTGTTTGTAATAATAAGTATAGTTTGCATTGATTTCTATGTAATTTGGTATACAATAGTACCTTTAGATAGCATAATATGTTTGTGTATTCAAGTCATACAAATGCCATGTGATCACAGATATTATATTGTTTATGTTAAAGAAAAATCAGAAGATATGCAAGAATATACGAAGAATTATTTAGTTCATTCTAGTAATTAGTTAAACTCCATTTCTTTAGATTTACGTCATTCAATAAAAGGAAACAAAACGATGAATGTCAGTGTCTATTAATACTGCGAAGCGGCCAACCCGAGGGTACCCCCCTCAGCCGTGACAGTAAATCTCCTACGTGACACATGCGATGATGGACATAAACCCTCCGCACGCGGATAAGCCATCAGACCCACAAAACAATGATCACGATATCGAAAATGGTGATATAAATGCCGTAGAATCAGACAGTGATGTAAGGAAAAGAACCTTAACAGAAAAGGGGAGGGAATATAACGCATCCCTGGCGCTTGCAGCTAGAAAAACAGCTTATAAGCAATGGAGAAAGCAAATGAAACGTCTTTCATCATTAATTGCTGACAGTGAGGATGTCACGTTGTTACGTACCGAAAGAAATCAGTTAGAAGCGAACTTTGATGAACTAACAGCGCGACATGAACGATATGAAGAATTTCTAGTCAATGATGAGGAACAGAAGCGCGCGGAAGAAGATTATGATTTCTGGGACCGAGATAACACCGAGCTGTTCACTGTTGCTAATAATAGGATCGTTGATTTAACCGCGATAAATAACGACGCACAATCAATACGCTCGACATCTACATCTCGCTCGCTACGCTCATACCGCTCTGTTAATGCTAGAAGAAACGCTAACGAAACAACGGCAAAAGGATCAAACGGATTAAAGGCTAACGAAACAATCGCAAATGAATCAAACGGATTAAACGCTAACGAATCAACCCCAAACGGATCAAATGCAAACGGATCAACCCCAAACGGATCAAACGCAAACGGATCAACCCCAAACGGATCAAATGCAAACGAAGCAATCGTAAACGGATCAAAGCAATCATGTACCAGGGAATCAGATCAGGACGGGTTAACCGTAAAGAACGAAAGCGAGAATGTCGACGTAACGAAAACCGAAAACGAAGTTAACGAAACCCCCTCCAGAAAGCAGATAGAAATCGAACGGCTAAATCTGATGAGAAAACTAGAGAAAGCAGAAACGGAGCTTAACGCTCTAAGAATCGCCAGAAAACAACTTGATTCGACGCACTCAAATAGTTCATATGGTAAGGAAGACCTCCTAGACGACTATCTCGAGACGCAGTTGAAGTCAGTTTCGTCAAGTGTTGATAGTGAAGTACCCAAGATAAAGAAAGAAACCGATTCTAACGACGATAAGGAAACGCCACTACAAATGCCGAGTACAGAGAAAGAACATCCCTCTAGAGACAACGAAGCAATCTCGCGATTAGCTGATTTGATCACTCAAGGACAACAAAGAGACCATTTGCCAAGACCCGAACCTGAAATCTTTGAGGGAAATCTTCTGCGTTTTCCTCTTTGGATTAAATCCTTTGAAACGCTCATTGAAAGCCGAACTACGATACCATCAGAGAGACTCTACAAGCCATTTGTATAAAGCCATAGATGATAAGAAGATCACCGCAGCAGTGCTGATAGACTTAAGCAAGGCATTTGACAGTATCAATCACGAGGCCTTGCTTAAAAAGCTTGGTAAACTTGGCATCTCTCCCATCGCACTGAAGTGGTTTACAAGTTATCTATCGAACAGAGTTCAACGAGTACGCATTAACACCTCTTTATCCGAGCCCTTGGTGATAAGGCATGGCGTGCCTCAAGGATCAATTTTGGGACCCCTTTTATTCAACATTTACATCAATGACCTGCCATCCTTCTGTAAGAACTGTAAAGTTGAATCCTATGTTGATGACTCCAAACTTTACATATCATTTCCTAACAAGGACATTGATAACGGCCTAGAAGATCTCAAACAGGACCTATTATGCATCGCAGCCTGGTGCAGCTCTAACGACCTCCTGATAAACCCGGACAAAACTAAATTCTGTGTCTTTGGGTCACGGCAACTTCTATCAAGATCCACAATTCCATCAATTTCCTTTCTTGGCAAAGAACTGAGTGTCGTTAGCACCATGAAAGATCTTGGAATTATCCTGGATAGCGCCCTCTCATTTAATGATCATATCAACTCCTTGGTATCATCGCTAATGAGTAAGTTATGCATGATCAATAGGATTCGCCACCTATTGGATCACTCTACCCTATCCATCGTCATCAACTCACTTGTTTTCAGCAAGTTGTTTTACGGTTCCAGTATATGGTCTGGTACCAGCAAGAGCAATATCTCTAAATTGCAACTTGTGCAGAATTTTGCAGCTCGCATTTTGTCTGGGAAAAAGAAATATGAACACATAACACCGACACTGAAACAGCTTAAACTATTACCAATCTCGGATGCATTGTATCTACGGGACGCCACACTGATGTATAAATGCATGAATTCACTAGCTCCACACTACTTGGCATCGATGTTCGTAAAACGTTCTGATGTCCATGGCAGAAACACAAGAAATTGCGAAGATCTTCAAATTCCCAAATGCAGAACAGTGACAGCTCAACAGTGCTTTTCATACAGAGGGGTAAAATTATGGAACTCAATTCCAACAGAGCTCAAAGACAAAAAATCAGTTAAACTTTTCAAAACCTCTCTCAAGAGATCATTGTTAGATCGTTGGCTTAAAGACGATTCTCATTTACCATAGACAATTATTAATTAATCAATATAGTAATTTTTTACATAGCTAATTAACTATAAGAATCTAGATTTCAGATTTCATTTGTAATATATATATTGTACCTTAGGACCTTTTTTTCATTTCTCCATTAATTAGTTGTAAATTGGCCTGAAAAGCCCTATAGGGAGGTCCAATAAAGTTGTATGTATGTATATGTATGTATGTATGTATGAAAGATACAGAAAAGACTACATAGCCTTCATGCAAGACATCATAGACGCAGGACACGCTGAACGCATCGAAGGAGACAAGTTGTCCGTGGACAGTGATAGACAGTGGTACATCCCTCACCACGGGGTGTACCATCCCAAGAAACCAGGGAAAATTCGTGTAGTCTTTGACTGTAGCGCGACTTGTCGAGGACAGTCTTTAAACAAGGAACTGTTACAGGGCCCAGACCTGACTAACAGCCTTGTTGGTGTACTGTGCCGTTTCAGAGTGGATCACATCGCGTTTATGTGCGACATTGAAAAAATGTTTCACCAGGTCAAGGTACGAGAGGACTGTCGCGACTTCCTCAGATTCCTCTGGTGGGACAACTCTAACCTCGAAGGTGAGCCAAAGATCTTCAGAATGACGGTGCACCTTTTTGGTGCAGTCTCTTCACCAGGGTGTGCCAATTACACCCTTAAGAAAGCTGCTGAAGATCATGGCAAAGAATGTAGTCCAGCCGCTGCCGAGTTCATCAAAGAAGATTTTTATGTTGATGACGGTTTAAAGTCCGTACCCACGACCACGAACGCTATCGAACTCATCAGCAACGCAAGAGAGCTATGTTCGAAGGGAGGCTTTCACCTTCACAAATTCATCTCCAATTCAGACGAAGTGCTTGCAACATTGCCACAAGAAGAAAGAGCAGGCGGAGTAAGGAGCCTTGACATGGACAACGAAACCATGCCTATCGAAAGAGCTCTCGGAGTACAATGGTCTGTTGAGTCAGATACCTTCCAATTCAGAATAACACTGAAAGACCGACCCTTCACAAGACGGGGAATTCTGGCTACAGTCAGTTCAGTCTTCGACCCCCTTGGCCTGGTAGCACCAGTAATCCTACTCGGTAAGAGGATCCTACAACAGCTATGCCAGGATGGCGTCGATTGGGACGAAAGAGTACCAGATCACCTCAGACCGAAGTGGAAAAAATGGAGGACGGATTTACCTAAATTATCCAAGCTTAAGGTAAAACGATGCTATAAGCCTGAAGCCTTTGCTACTTTAAAGTCTGCAGAGATGCACCATTTTTCCGACGCAAGCAATGACGGATATGGCCAGTGTTCCTATCTGAAGTTGACTGACGTCAATGGCCAAGTACACTGCTCCCTAGCTATGGCGAAGTCACGTGTTGCACCATTGAAACCCATTACAATCCCAAGACTTGAGCTCTCAGCAGCACTCGTGTCTGTAAGGATCAGCCAAATGCTACAGAAAGAGCTCAGCAAGCTCAAATTAACTGATGTGTTTTGGACCGACAGCATGATTGTGCTTGGCTACCTTAACAACGAAGCCCGAAGGTTTCACACCTTTGTGAGCAACCGCGTACAGCAGATAAGAGATAGCTCAAAGCCAGAACAGTGGCACTACGTTGACACCAAGAGTAATCCCGCGGACCACGCATCTCGTGGGCTCGCTGCTACAGATATAGCTGAATGCGACATATGGTGGAATGGACCAGAGTTTCTGTGGAGCCCCAGTATAACACCCCCAAAACTACCAAGTGTTCCCGGTGTGTCTGCTGAAGATCCAGAAGTCAAGAAACTGTCCTGTTTTGCTTCAACGGTAAAGGACCATCCTTCTATCCTCGATCGACTGGAGTACTTCTCAAGCTGGTACAATGCTAAGAGAGCCGTAGCACTCTGTCTTCGTCTACAAGAAAGGTTTAAGTGTAAAGGCACCAAGCAAGTGATGGCAGAAAGTAAAGGAACAACTCGATCAACATCAAAACCAGTTTCTGCGACGGCTCCTAGAGAGACGTACAAACCAGTGGATGTCGATCAACTGCAGCACGCCGAAAAGGTCATCATCAAGGAGCTGCAAAGAGAATGTTTCCAGGAAGAAATACAAGCACTAAGATCCATGGGTGTACAAGGTAAAGCAGCAGAAAGATCTACATCTATACAGCGCAAACAAGCATTGAAGAAAGAAAGTTTCCTCCATCGCCTGGATCCTTTTCTCGACGAAGATGGGCTGCTCAGAGTTGGTGGGCGACTCAAGTTAGCTGATATGCCCTACAACGAACGGCATCCCATACTGGTCCCACGGAAAAGTCACATCACCAACTTGATACTCTGCCACTTCCATGAGAAGGTGCACCACCAAGGCAGAGGAATCACACAGAATGAAATTAGAGCATCAGGCTTTTGGATCATTGGTGGTTCATCTGCAATATCACACCATATCTCTAGATGCGTCAAGTGTCGGAAGCTGCGCGGTACTACCTGCTCCCAGAAGATGGCAGACTTACCAAAAGACAGAGTGGAGGCTGGTCCACCATTCACCTATGCAGCAGTCGATTGCTTTGGCCCCTTTATGATAAAGCAAGGACGCCGAGAATTGAAAAGGTATGGTGCGATTTTCACATGCATGGCCTCACGCGCCATACACATTGAAGTCCTCCATACCATGGAGACTGACTCCTTCATCAATGCGTACAGAAGATTTGTTGGACGACGTGGCCCCGTCAGACAGTTGCGATCGGACCAAGGAACCAACTTTGTGGGCGCTAAGAACGAGCTTCAGAAGGCACTCGCCGAGCTAGATCACAAGAAAATCACCGACGCACTGTCAAAGGAAAACTGTGACTGGGTGGTGTTCAAGATGAATGTCCCACACGCAAGCCACATGGGCGGCGTGTGGGAACGCCAAATCAGGTCTGCAAGAAACGTGCTGAACGAACTGCTCAGTTGTCAAGGCACGCAGCTGGACGACGAGTCGTTACAAACCCTCATGGTCGAAGCGGAATCTATCGTTAATTGCAGACCACTTACAACAGAGAGCGCGAGCTCCACAACACCACTATCGCCCAACCAAATCATTACAATGAAGAGCAAGGTTGTTCTACCACCTCCTGGTACCTTTCAGCGTCCAGACCTGTATTCAAGAAAGCGCTGGCGGAGAGTTCAATATTTGGCCAACGAGTTTTGGCTCAAGTGGAGGAAATCCTTCCTCCAATCTCTTCAGCAAAGACCTCGACAATGGGCATCAGCACAACCAAACATAGAGCCTAACGACATCGTCATAGTGAAGGAAGAGGGACTACCCAGGAACAAGTGGAGGTTAGCCCGTGTGGTACGCATTTACCCAAGTGACGACGGAAAGGTTCGATCTGTTCAAATTGCAGTGGCGGATTCATCAGCAGACATCAAAGGAAAAAGATCAAAGCCCCTCACTCTGTTTGACAGACCCATCCACAAGCTTGTGCTGTTCTACACTGCCGCTGAGCAAAAGAAGGACCGGGGATTCCCCCTCGAGGAGCCACATATCCTTGAACATTGAACAATAAACACTGAACAGTTGTTACAGTTTAGATATACTAGTTTATATTAATGATTAAGAAAACTTTGATTAGCTCTGATTTAATTAAGTAAGTTTAGTAAATTGTCATTGGAATTACAATTTAGGGGAGCCATGTTACGTAATCGATACGAATCGCATATGAATGATTAATAGTGACCGCATGGTCGTAATTCGACCTCTTTTAATCTAACAAGCCTTCGTTGATACTCGTACGCAAGAATCATCGCCTTAAATGTGCTCAAATACTGGAAAGGAGGTATGATTATAGGAATCTAGGAAGTAACGTTGATTGTTTGTAATAATAAGTATAGTTTGCATTGATTTCTATGTAATTTGGTATACAATAGTACCTTTAGATAGCATAATATGTTTGTGTATTCAAGTCATACAAATGCCATGTGATCACAGATAATATTATATTGTTTATGTTAAAGAAGAATCAGAAGATATGCAAGAATATACGAAGAATTATTTAGTTCATTCTAGTAATTAGTTAAACTCCATTTCTTTAGATTTACGTCATTCAATAAAAGGAAACAAAACGATGAATGTCAGTGTCTATTAATACTGCGAAGCGGCCAACCCGAGGGTACCCCCCTCAGCCGTGACAGGAGTAGCTAGGGTAACTGCATTCGGTTACTGAAATAGCCCAACCGCGCGCGGTATAAGACGTTTCCCTCTCTTATTTATGCTCTCTTTTCCATTCAGCTTGTCGTTATGGGATACAAAGATCAGTTTTGTAATTCAAAATAGTGTTTTATTTTATAGTATTTTATATATATAACTGACTAAATATGCAAACAAACGGACACAAGAAGAACAATGCAAAGGAAAGGTGTTAATAGTAGACACCATGTCGATGCTTTCATAGACACCTAACATTTTACACAAACATGGTTCACACGTACAGAAATAATAATAATAAAAAAACCCAATACAGAATCAGTAGCAAGGTCGTTTATGCGATATAATACCCGCACACTAAGATTGTATATGGCTATTTGCACGAACATTATCCTTTTCAAAATCATCGAATCTAGAAGGTGAGACCAAATGACTCCTGGGTACAGTTGAAATCCCGATAACTCGACCTTCCAAGGAAAATGTAAAGAGTTAGAGCTGTCGAGGGTAAAATTATATAGAGCATTTTCACTTGATTATACGCGAAAGTAAGAGTCAAAATGGTTTTTCGTTACCAGGATATGAATATTTCACTTTGCTTCAATATATTTGGTAACACGGAAATAATATTATGCAGCTGACTAATATGAGCTCATATTCTCTCTTTGAGCAATAGCCTAGTATTACGATGCAATAAATTGTTGTAAAAATGCGTTTGCTACAACAAAGAAGGTAAAATTTGTTGATAGTATATGCCCTTGAAGCAGCGTGAAAGCACCTTCCGACCGCACGTTTTGGAAAATATCTAAAAAACTGGCTATGGAATCTTGACTATAATTATATATATGATAGAGAACCTTATTACCGTTGATTTGTAAAAATATAAAAAATAGGTGCCCGTGCTCATTTCCGCGCTACGACGCGCTCAAGTGTAAAACAAGACGTCGTAAACAGCCTGTGACCGAAGAGGACTAAGGCGAGTAACCACTATAGCGCCTCTTAGAGCGTGTCTACTGTTAAAAACTTCATAAGACTAAAGCTTGCATCATTTCAAGTCAAATATATATCTTTTACAATCGAACAAAACAAAATAGGCTGAAATATGCTATGCGCAGTAGAGATGCGCACTGCAAAAATACGGAATTACCTTAAAACGGCCACGTCCATGCGCTTCTTTAAAATCATCGAATCAACAGATTTCCAAATGTTCATTTCGGTCTCAGCTTCTATGTTTTAAAAGGGTCAATGTTTGTGCAATTAGCTATATGTCTCTAACAATATACAAAGTAATACTCACAGTCCTTGGTCTGCATCAAGTTCGTTCATAGCAGAAAAGTCTGCTGTTCCAACACCAACGATAATCACAGACATAGGAAGACGTGAGGCGCGGACAATCGCTAATTTAGTATCCTCCATGTCTGATAGAACGCCATCAGTTAACAGAAGCAGGATGAAATATTGCTGAATGAAAAAAGAATGCTTTTAATAACAGCATCGCAATGATTCTAAACAAAGGTCTCATATTGAGGCTTAAAGGCTAATTTTTTCAGTAGTAAGTGTGAAGTCTTCATGTAATTGAAGATTCGCGGCCTCTCATCATCGTGCAATTCTCACAATTCGCTCTTAATTATCTGTGTAGCACCGTGTAGCTTTAAATACCCGTAGGATGAAGCACTGATAACTTTTCATTTCTGTATAGCTTGGTTAATTTAGTTTTATATGCTCATATATATTGGAGGTGATGGAGGAGAGCGCATTTTGCGTCTTCTACTCCATCCTGCATGTATCATCATTTGTCTTGTCTTTGTTTTTTAATAAAAATCCATTACAATCTATTATTGCAACCATAACCATATCAATATCATAAAAATATCACCATCTACTACCACTATCATAACAATATCATCTACTACCACTATCACAACCATATCATCATCTACTATCACTATCACAACCATCTACTAACTATGCACTATCATAACCATCACCACATCATACATCATCATCACAACACCTATTCACCACTATCATCACCATATCATAGCCATCACCACTATCATAACCATCACCACTATCATAACCATCACCACTATCATAACCATCACCACTATCATAACCATCACCACTATCATAACCATCACCACTATCATAACCATCACCACTATCATAACCATCACCACTATCATAACCATCACCACTATCATAACCATCACCACTATCATAACCATCACCACTATCATAACCATCACCACTATCATAACCATCACCACTATCATAACCATCACCACTATCATAACCATCACCACTATCATAACCATCACCACTATCATAACCATCACCACTATCATAACCATCACCACTATCATAACCATCACCACTATCATAACCATCACCACTATCATAACCATCACCACTATCATAACCATATCATCATCTACTACCACTATCATAACCATATCATCATCAACTACCACTATCACAACCATATCATCATCTACTACCACTATCATAACCATATCACCATCTACTATCACTATCGTAACCATATCATCATCTACTACCACTATCACAACCATATCATCATCTACTACCACTATCATAACCATATCATCATCTACTACTATCATAACCATCACCACTATCATAAACCCATCACCACTATCATAACCATCACCACTATCATAACACCATCACCCACTATCATAACCATATCATCATCTACTACCACTATCACAACCATATCACCATCTACTACCACTATCATAACAATATCATCATCTAAAAACATTCAAAATTGCTGCCATGTGCCATGCTGTGACTTTTTCAGTGCTCTAATATCTATGAAAACATTTGACATTGCTGTCACATGCTATGCTGTGACTGTGCTGTTTTCATACAAAAACTGCTCTTCTTTCAAATATAGCTGTCTGTAAATAATACCGATGCATTGCCTTGATTAGCAGCTTGCTTTGCAAAGTGTGCCACATGGTTAATAATGTATGATACGTTGGTGGGTCCATACAAGTTCACTTGTCCTATACAGGACTGATAGGCTGCTACCACACCGGCAATCCCTAATGAAGAAAACAACAAATTACACATTTGTAACTATCAATATATAACACTGATGGTGATAAATGCAAAAGTAACAAAAATTGTCCAAACCTTTCATCTGTCTTCCTCCACAAATACAAAAATAAAACTCAGTTATCTATAACAAAAGTTTTCACATACCTGAACAATATGGATTTTCTTGATTGAAATTTAAAGGAAATTCATGTGACACCTAAAATAAGAAGAGGAGGAAGAAAAAACCTTTTGTTCAAATTGA
This sequence comes from Telmatactis stephensoni, assembly GCA_029948255.1. NCBI lineage: Eukaryota > Metazoa > Cnidaria > Anthozoa > Actiniaria > Isophelliidae > Telmatactis > Telmatactis stephensoni. Next base: position 51,672 of record JALIZF010001415.1, on the reverse strand, counting down.
CACTAGCAAAATGAATTAGTAGAAGTCCAACCACTGACTGACCATAATATTATCAACCATATGATCATTTTCAGTCTATGATTACATTATTATTTGGTGTTAATGATGAGAACAAGTCTAAAGAGATATCATTCATTTGCTGGTCTGATTAGCAAAAAAAACCCTTGACTTGAGAATTAGAAAGATATCATTATTCAAAAGTAAAATAAGTACTGTTTTTATTTCAAGTTTCTAAATTCAAGTTAATATTTAATACTTGACAGTACCTTCATATATGGTGGGATTTGTGCACCAAAACCAAAGGCTGGAAAAAGCTTATCTCTACCAAGCACAAAGAAATAACAAAATGACAATGATAAATAATGGAGGTTTTCTTGTCTGTTTCTTCTTGAGACATAAGGTTAAATAATGTAAACTTCAATTCAAATTGGTTAGTTCGGGCTGGTGAGCAGGAGTCCAAATTAAACAAGATCAGTTTAAATCACTGAGAAAGTTCTACCTTATTTATGTTGTAGTCAGGCAAATGATGCCAGCTTCACAAATTCTTGGATGATAATTATAAACTACTACAGATCTTGTCTCTTCATGTGGGCCACTATTCGTGATGAGTAGGATACACGATTCTTAGAGTGTGGTCTAGTCTACCTATCTAAAGAATAACACTAATGGATTGGAGTCTGGCTAATGTAACTTCCTACCTCACCTTAACATGGCAGTAAAAAATTATACTCATTTTTAAGCCTGCTGAGTTAATGATCAGAGTAAATAAGAACTTGCATGCTGTCTAGGGCCTATCAAAAACTTGGATTAAAAATTAACATAATTTTTCATTTCTCTCATTCATTACAAGTAAATGTTATTCAGGCTTGGATATGATTAAGTATTAGGGTTATTTTGTTATTTTGATAGTTTAGAGGTGTGTTAATTGTTGGTCAAACATTAAATAGCTAACATGCTCAATTACATATTTTTTCAAAGTTTCCATTCAGTACAAAGCATTGATATCTAGACTTTTAGGGTTAACATCTTTCCTATGAACACAACTGACTTGTTGCCAACTAGTGCATTCAACATTTTCACACATAATATTGTCTTTGTGTGATCAATACATCAATACCATACCGTACCTTACGGTACCGTACTAGTGCATTCAACATTTTCACACATAATATTGTCTTTGTGTGATCAATACATCAATACTGTACCGTACCGTACCTTACTAGTGCATTCAACATTTTCACACATAATATTGTCTTTGTGTGATCAATACATCAATACCGTACCGTACCATACCGTACTAGTGCATTCAACATTTTCACATATAATATTGTCTTTGTGTGATCAATGCATCAATACCATACCGTACCGTACCGTGCCGTGCCATGCCATACACTTTATTTAACAAGGGTACGTAATTACATACATACAATCATACATGTATACTCTCCCTTTATGGCCCTAGAATCCACCATAACAGTGTAACAAGTTTCAATTCAGTCCTTGATATATAATTAGGGTACATATGTACTTACGTATCATAGTCCTGGCATACTTCACCTACTGCTACCAGTGCTTTCATGTATTCATTGGGTTCATATGGGTTCATGTAGTGTAGAGATTGGGGGTCTCTTGGATCACCATTTGATGCTGTGAAATCAATACCAACCTTAAAATCAAATAAATTAATAAATAAAACAAATGCAAAGACAGGTTATGTGTTAATGTTGATTAAATATTTGGTACAATATATTACGTTATGCACTCTCTGATTGGTCAAGACCCATACATGTGTGTTTATAATATACAGACAAAGATGTTATTGAATATTTATACACATGCTCTGACTGGTTGAAATATTTCCATAAATAACAGATACAGGTACCATTTTTCTAGGGTCTGTACTGTAATGGAAGTTTGATGACGCCAGCATTTATGCCAACCAACTTCATTTCACAGTACACCTTTGTGTTTACCACATTTTGATGTCACCTACGCATCTATAAGAGTACAGAGACATAGAAAATCTATCAATGATATGGTTAGTGCACTGTACTTACAGTAAAGTTGATTTGACATCCTCCCATTATATAGTCCAAAAATGAGTGGAAGTGGATTATCTGGAAAAAAGTGCTGTATAAATAAATATGCCTAAAAGCCAGTGCTTCCATTCATATTAATTTAAAGCAATTATTTTAGCCAAGAGGCAATAGGGCTCAGTGTGTTATAGCATAGTGTTCCAAACAAGCAAGAAGTCAGACTTCAATATCCAGTAACCACACATACTTGCTTCAACTTGTTTCCACTCCATGTAGCTTTAATTAGCTTTAAATACCCTTAAAATGAAGCACTAATGGAGAGAGGGAAAGAGGGTAAAGTGTGCACAATCTGACCTAAAATGTATTAGTCAAATGATGAGTATGGGGTTTCAAATAATGTACATGGCTTGCATACCTCACAAAGACTGACATATAGGACACCAGAATTGACATACTTCTTTTTGTTTTGCTTCTTTGGATTTATCAAGTCTATTCCTGTCTAAAATGAGGAGAATATGATAAAATCAACATACACAGGTGTTTCAAATGGGGTTGTCAGCCAAGAGGCAAAGTTGGCATTGACAATACCATTTCTTAGTTCTTAACTATTATTTCTTAAATAATTTCAAACAAAACAACAACAACAAATTACAAAACCAAAAAAGACATGCTTTGTTGCTGAAGGATGAAGCAAGCAAGATGTACATTGCTGTTGGTAAAATTTGATCATGTACTAGTTAGTATTGCTACATACCCCAGACTTAGCCAATTCTAGCATTTCTCTTAAGGTGAAACCACAAGAACCAATGAAATCATGACTGCCATCATCATCATAATCATAACAGCATATCTAAATATTAAGTAATATTAAGTAATATTACATACCCCACTAGAATGCACATCAAGAAGATGCCTTAGATTGGTGTCACACAATCCAATCAGATCACTGGCATCACCCTCATCAAAGTCATAGACAGCAATCTAAAGAAATTTTTATTTGCTTTAACAGCTATTAGTATTATAATCACAAAATGTTAGTTTAGATTAATTGGCAGATAAATATCCATTGAAAATTAGCTTTCCTTCAATTACATTCAGCATGATATGTTCAGTCCAAAAATTGAACATTGTAAATGCATCTTTAAATTAGGTACCAGTTCTTGAAAGCCATTTGAATTAACCTTCAAGAAAAATGTGGCTAAATGAAATTTAGGCAAGGTTCAAATGGAGGTGTGCTGGCCAGCAGTCCGAGGCTTACATGTATCCCTAACTCATACAGGTCTTCCCCGTATGTTCAATCTCGTTGATCATTGCAGATCCATAGCATGCTTGAGCATTGCAACTCAATTAGTTTTGGCCCCACCTCTTCTTCCTGATAAGTAGATGAGCATGTTAGCTGTAAGTGATGGACTGTGAATGGTTACCACCTTGTTGCCGGGGGCAGAATGTCCAGGGCATGGTGGACTCTGTGGCACCCAAGCCCATCTTCATCGGTATATATTTATATCATTAAGAAAAGTCCTCACAAAAAATTGAGTTCTTTCGATCAATGGTTTTTGATTTATTGTGAGTCAATTTCTGTCATGCAATATGTATATCATAAAGATGCAGAAATATAGGCAAATGTGATTCAACTTTAACTTAGTAAGTGGTTAACAAGTTTGTTTTGGTGATTATTTGCATAGAAAACACTAATATTAATGTGATTTTGGTCCTTCATGTTACTGTCCGCCATGTTGGTGTACAAAGGTTGTGCACCAAGATGGCAGACCCATATATTTCACACCAAACAATGAAGATATTTGATCTCTTGTATCTCGTAATCAAAATATTCTTATGATCAAAAATGTCTTATAGATACAAACCTTTAATTGCTTTTTTTGATGCAAGACATTCTATTCAAAAATATTCTAATATTAAGCCCAAAAAATTTTATGATGACGTCAGTGAAAAAGAAGAAATGGTCTGATAAGCATACACCACAGGTCTGTCAGGAGGTTTTTGGTAGGTGTCGGTTAGAGATACATGTAGGTGTCTGTAGGTTGTTGGTAGGTGTCTGTAGGTTGTTGGTAGGTGTCTGTAGGTTGTTGGTAGGTGTCTGTAGGTTGTTGGTAGGTGTCTGTCAGTTGTTGATAGGTGTCTGTAGGTTGTTGGTAGGTGTCTGTAGGTGTCTGTAGGTTGTTGGTAGGTGTCTGTATGTTGTTGCTAGGTGTCTGTAGGTGTCTGTAGGTTGTTGGTAGGTGTCTGTAGGTTGTTGGTAGGTGTCTGTAGGTTGTTGGTAGGTGTCTGTAGGTTGTTGGTAGGTGTCTGTCAGTTGTTGGTAGGTGTCTGTAGGTTGTTGGTAGGTGTCTGTAGGTGTCTGTAGGTTGTTGGTAGGTGTCTGTATGTTGTTGCTAGGTGTCTGTAGGTGTCTGTAGGTTGTTGGTAGGTGTCTGTAGGTTGTTGGTAGGTGTCTGTCAGTTGTTGGTAGGTGTCTGTAGGTTGTTGGTAGGTGTCTGTAGGTGTCTGTAGGTTGTTGGTAGGTGTCTGTATGTTGTTGCTAGGTGTCTGTAGGTGTCTGTAGGTTGTTGGTAGGTGTCTGTATGTTGTTGCTAGGTGTCTGTAGGTTGTTGGTAGGTGTCTGTAGGTTGTTGGTAGGTGTCTGTAGGTTGTTGGTAGGTGTCTGTATGTTGTTGCTAGGTGTCTGTAGGTTGTTGGTAGGTGTCTGTAGGTTGTTGGTAGGTGTCTGTAGGTTGTTGGTAGGTGTCTGTAGGTTGTTGGTTGGTGTATGTAAGTTGTTGGTAGGTGTCTGTCAGTTGTTGGTAGGTGTCTGTAGGTTGTTGGTAGGTGTCTGTAGGTGTCTGTAGGTTGTTGGTAGGTGTCTGTAGGTGTCTGTAGGTTGTTGGTAGGTGTCTGTAGGTGTCTGTAGGTTGTTGGTAGGTGTCTGTAGGTTGTTGGTAGGTGTCTGTAGGTTGTTGGTAGGTGTCTGTAGGTTGTTGGTAGGTGTCTGTAGGTGTCTGTAGGTTGTTGGTAGGTGTCTGTAGGTTGTTGGTTGGTGTATGTAAGTTGTTGGTAGGTGTCTGTAGGTTGTTGGTAGGTGTCTGTAGGTTGTTGGTAGGTGTCTGTAGGTGTCTGTAGGTTGTTGGTAGGTGTCTGTAAGTTGTTGGTAGGTGTCTGTAAGTTGTTGGTAGGTGTCTGTAGGTTGTTGGTAGGTGTCTGTAAGTTGTTGTTAGGTGTCTGTAAGTTGTTGGTAGGTGTCTGTAGGTTGTTGGTAGGTGTTAGCAGGTTGTTGTGAGGTGTCAGCAGGTTGTTGTAGGGTGTCAGCAGGTTGTTGTTAGGTGTCAGCATGTTGTAGTAGGGTGTCAGCAGGTTGTTGTTAGGTGTCAGCAGATTGTTGTAGGGTGTCAGCAGGTTGTTGTTAGGTGTCAGCAGGTTGTTGGTAGGATGTCAGCAGGTTATTGTTAGGTATTAGCAGGTTGTTGTGAGGTGTCAGCAGGTTGTTGTTAGGTGTCAGCAGGTTGTTGTGAGGTGTCAGCAGGTTGTTGTTAGGTGTCAGCAGGTTGTTGGTTGGGTGTCAGCAGGTGTTAGGTTGTTGGTAAAATGTAGGGTTTCAAGAGGTTGTTGGTAGGATGTCAAAAAGTTGTTGTGTAATGTCATTAGTTTGTTGGGTGAACCAAATTGTCAATATATAATGGGTAATTGGTACATGTAGGTTGTCATGGGTATAATACTAAAAACGGTGCTGGTAGAATGTTGGGTAAAATGTCAATGGGTTTTGTGAGTAACTTGAGTGATGTATAAAAACATTCAATGTAGAGGTCGTGAGTATGAGATTAGTGTGCAAACTTATGCTAGAAGATCATGAATGGACACAATTAAACAGTTATTATTGTCATCTTCTAAAATCATCATTTTGCACAAACAAAAGAGGAAGATTAAAAACTAGTAAGAATAAGCAAGTCAGAATGAATGCCAATATCTGAATAAGTCTGGGGACTTACTGTCATCATAATATTTTAGTTTGATTGCTATATATTCATTTAAAGACTCACTTTTATTGTTGCATTGTAGTCTCCACTACAGAGTGACTGAAGAGGAAGCTCAAACGTTTTCCAGTTTGGGTTTAAATTGTTTTTAACAACCTAACAAAATGCCAGTTATTAATGAATACAGTATACAAATCAAAAATGAAACATATCACATACTACAACTTAATATGTGCAATTATGTTTCACTATCATGGTCATTTAATTTTTTTTTTCATCTATTTACTTTTGCACATGTTCATACATTCAATTAACTTTCTTCTGATCTGGTTTAATTCTTTAAACCTACCATAAAACCTTAAACTTGACCATAAATTAAACTACCTTGAGAAATATCAAACCACAACACATAGACACCATTTTAATTAAATAGTCTACTGTACCTCAGTTCTGTGAATCATCACATGGTGCAGTCCTGAATCATCTTTTGGTTTACAAACCTCTACATAAGGATCTGATTTTCCAAGAAAATCCTGAATTCATACAAAATACAAAAAAAATCATAAAGTTTATGTACAACAATAATTGGTACATTACATGCACTCCAACTGACCAAGAACCAAGTCTGATTACAGTAAACACACAGTATAGATTACATAAAATCTGACATGTGCTCTTCTTAGCTCAACTCCTTCAAGACAAAACAGAACTCCACAGAAATGTCCTATATGTAATGTTTATTTGTTATCCAAGAGCTCAGCACTTAGAACTTCACTGCTATAAGTGCTATATGAATGCTTGTTTGATTACAAACAAATGGAAAAATGGAATCTACTGTATTTGTAAAATTGTTTTTCTTAACCACAGGGCATTAACTTGAATCATTACAGAAGATCATAATATATACTTTGTATATATCATACAGTCAATTGCTAAAGGTTGTAGTATACAAGATAGACTCACATACATGTATATAATGAAATTGAAATTTAAAGGATCTTATAATATCTTAATGTGACTGTTGTTTAAGTTTAAGTTTATTAAATTCGTCACAAAAAAAAAGACAAATACATATACCCCCCAAAAAATGATAACAGTAATAAAAAGAAGGGTACGACAGGAGGCAGTAACAGGACAAAGTCCCAATTATTGACAACTGCCCCCATGACTATAAAATGTACAATACAATCATTATAAAATATATACTAAGTTATAAATTTAGATATCATGCATGCTTAGATATTATTATTCAATTTTCATACACTGTACAAATTCTGATTTTCTGATTGGTCAGTTTGTATCACGTGACACGTTGTTATGACGTGACAACACGTCACGACGTATTAATACCGACGTATTAATTCTATATAAAATCACGCGTGCCTGTTATGAAGGTAAACTCAATTTCATTGAAGTTTTTGGAGCTTACTGAGATCAACATATTTCAACGGCTTAAAAACAGAGTTCGCCGGCTTTCCAAATTCATCTTAATACTTACTGTTTTTTAGACTGGTTATCCAAAACCTATCTCTCAAGTTTAGAAAGTCTGTCGCCACAAGTCTGTCTCTGGCTTACGAAGTTCTAACTTTCATTCAAACCGTAAATTCAGTTTTTGGCGTGTTGTTTTTGTCAAAACACTATTCGCCGGCTTTGCAAATTCATCACTTTAATTTTTGTTTTTTTGACTGGCTATCCAAAAAATATCCAACAGAAAGTCTGGAAATCCTTTCCCCGCAACTTCTCTCAGATGGGGTAAAGAAATTTTATCAGGAATGGAAAAAAAACGCCAAACGAGTACTTCAGCCTTAGGCTGTCGACAAACGAAAACTACTTCTTCCCGGCTTCATGTACCAAGGTTTAGCAGCATTTCAACCGTAAGTCGCCAGTTTAAACCTATATCCAAAACTCCAGTGATAATTTTCTAGACCTTTCACTTACCGAGTTCTAGGACTCAGTGCTGAATCACTTAACGATCCAAAAAAGTCTGAGTTCTTTGTTTATAAGACTTATGGACGATTTCAATTTTACCGAGCAAGTTGTAAACATGGATTCTGAGAACTCATTTATTATTCTTGTATCATGGTACTTTTCTCCTAGTTTTCTTCTGAAAGGTTTATTTTAATTTGTATTGTTAAAATTACCAAATGCTATATTAAATAAATTTTGAATAAGTCTTACTATTTTGAGTGACTTATTTCTAGTGATCTTAGATGACTCGACTGACAGTTTTAGCCTGCTTCTGCAGTGTATTCAAATTGAATAATAAAAAGGTTAACGCACTCTTTGCTCGTGAATTATGGGGATTTTATCTTCACTCGTTTACTAACAATGAACTCGAAATTTTTTCATACTGCACTCGGCTAACGTCTCGTGCAGTATTTAAAATTTCTCGTTCATTGTTACCAAACTTGTGAAGATAATGATCAATTAGACAACAGAAAGCCGCGCGCCCATGGCGTTAGAGACGCACGAGAGAAAATATAAAGAACGATTAGCAAACGTAAGAGTGGCACGAGGCGTAGCCGAGTGCAACTCTAGTTTGTTAAGAGTTCTTTATATTTTCTCAAGTGCGTCTATAACGCAATGGGCAAGCGGCTTTCTGTTGTCTAATTGATTTCTAACAGAGCCTAGAACGTTAGAAACGGAGCCGTGCAGCCCATGGGGAAATAGTTCATAGACTTTTAAACCAATCAGAGCGCGCGTTATATGTGTCGCCATCTTTAAAACGAACGATTTGAAAAAGATGATGACGAAGATAGTGTGCGCGCCGTGCAGCCCATGGGCAAATAGTTGATAGCTTTCTGGCCAATCAGAGCATGCGTAAGATTGTAGCTATGTTATAAATCCCGATAATTCACTCGCTGAGTACGTTAACCTCTAAATAATATGCATATATATGGCAATTCTTAAAGTCCTGAGGCAGATTGTTCCACAAATTTACAGCTCGTGGGAAATGTGAGTATATAAAATAGTTTTGTTTATGCCTAGCTTTAATTCTGAAATTGTTTGAAATGGGTCAAAGTTTTGTGTTATGTATCCACTTGTGGTAGGATGAAATAGTCACAACAGTTTATGGACATACCACCACATTTGAGCTTGTAGAAGAGCAGAATGTCTCTGATTTCCCTACGGTATTCCAGCAGTAACAGGTCCAGTGATACGAGCCTTTCAGCATAAGAAACGTTCCTTGGTGGGTAATGAAATATAAAAATGGTTGCACGCCATTGGACATTTTCAATTAGAGCTCTGTGTTTGACAGTATAAGGAGACCATAGACAGAAACAGTAATCAAGTTGGGGTCTAACCAAAAGACAGTACAGCAATTTCCTAATCTTAATGTCATCAACATCGCGGCAAACTCGCCTGATCAAGCCAAGAGTCTTATTGGCCTTTGAGGTGATTTCTTCAATGTGCTTTGCCCAGTGAAGATTACAGGAAACAGTGATCCCAAGATCTTTAATATATGGAACACACTCGAGTTGTTGACTGCCCAGATCGTACATTCGGGCACAACTAGGATTTTTCTTCATAGAGATGTGAAGAGATTTACATTTGGAGGTGTTGAAAACCATGCAGTTGTCTAGGCTCCATTTCCTCAGGCCATCCAAATCTTTTTGGAGGTAGGTGGATGAGTTAGGGAAGTCAAGAGTTCTGTATAGCTTTGAATCATCAGCGAATAAGGCTAGAGTTGAGTCATTCTCGTCATAGTCGGGTAAATCGTTAGCGAAAACCAAGAACAATAGAGCCGAGTATGGAGCCCTGTGGGACTCCAGATGGAATGGGCAACCAGTCCGAGAAAGTGCTTTCAAGTACGACACGTTGGAATCTGTCAGTCAGGTAACTTCTGAACCACTTAAGAAAGCATCCAGAGATACCATAATTAGAAAGCTTATGGATAGTAGTAGATGATGTGGAACTTTATCAAAAGCCTTGGACAGGTCCAAGTATATGGCATCAATCTCCTTTCCACTGGCCAGAGAGTCAAACAAGCCATGACAAATGACCAAAAGCTGGGACTCAGTAGACTTTCCTGGTTGAAAACCATACTGTAGGTGGTACAATGTATATATAGAGACTGAGAAATGTGGGGCAAGCAGTGGGCAAACACACAATGTTTCAAAACTTTTGACAGTGTACAAAGAAGTGAGATGGGCCTGTAATTACTAGGTAATGAAGGATCGTCACCCTTATGGATAGGAGTAATGTTGGCTTAATCTCCTTTCCACTGGCCAGAGAGTCAAACAAGCCATGACAAATGACCAAAAGCTGGGACTCAGTAGACTTTCCTGGTTGAAAACCATACTGTAGGTGGTACAATGTATATATAGAGACTGAGAAATGTGGGGCAAGCAGTGGGCAAACACACAACGTTCCAAAACTTTTGACAGTGTACAAAGAAGTGAGATGGGCCTGTAATTACTAGGTAATGAAGGATCGTCACCCTTATGGATAGGAGTAATGTTGGCTTTCTTCCAGATTGCAGGAACAACTCCTTGTGAAAGGCACATGTTGAACAGACGACACAATTGTTGTGCATTGAACAACAAAATAGAAAACTACTCTTGACAATATGGTGGCCCACTTTAATCTCTGGCACAGAATGTTTTGGCTGCAAACCGACACTAGGCTATAATTGCTACGATAATTGTCCATGTGACTTAAATGTATGTTCCTCTTTTTTGTTGTCAGTAGAGCAAGATTTCTTGTCCACTCACTAGGAGTTTCCCATGTGTGCAGCAGCCATACTTTAGACTTTTTGTGCAGTCATCTTGGTGTCTGAGGCATGATGAGCAGGTCCATAAAAAGTGTACATGTACAAACAGGCCATATTTCCATTCCCAGCTTAAATTACTACTAACACATAACTTTAAATTGTACACCATGAACTTAATATACAATAATTAACCCTGATTTGAGTATGACCAACCCAGTTTATACAGACATCTGTTTACATTGTAATATGGATATACTGCCTCTCAGCCCAATGATTCTGTATTAACAGGGTTCTACTGTATATTTTTATGATCATCTGACTGTTTACATTGTAATATGGATATACTGCCCAATAATTCTGTATTAACTGGGTTCTACTGTTAGTATATATTTATGATCAATATACAATGTACATTTTAGTTCACCTTTTTGTCCAGGTTTGTTGCCCTTAAAGTTAGTTTAACAATTTCATTTCCACCTTTCATCTCCTCTGCATACACCTGGAAATACAAATTAAAGTCAATGTGGTAGATTCAATTCAAGCAAGATCAAATATTTTTTAGTATAATATTATTGTGCCAGGAGTTGTATACAGTACAGCCCAAAAGAAATGACATATAAATTTGCCTCTTGTCAGTCAACTGGATAAAAAACATTTATTATATATCAAGTCATACTGGGTGGTGTGTGTGCAACCTAGGATCCTGAAACAAACATCAAACAAGCAACATTTTATCAAAAATAAAGCAAGTAAAAGTGGCTCACCATTATAGAGCCAACTTGTCTTCCTTTGATCTGCAGATGGTTTGAATAGGACCTCTTGGATACAATCTTCAATAAAGAACTAAAAGTTAGCACATAAATCTGTCAATAGGACAGTAATGTGTAGAGGACTGTAATTACTGTGTCAGTGCTGCACTGTCTACATTAAACATTCAAATTTCCTGCCATGAACATGCTGTGCAGTTCCTGACATTTTTACATTATGTATTTAACTGCTCTACAGTTGTAAATAACCACACCTCTGTACAAAATAATCTAAGAATCCCTGGCCAGGAGGCCCACAATTCAGTTACATGTAAATTGTATGTTCATTCTGTTATCCACTGACCTGCCTAGATTACATTTAACTATTTGCAGGTCAGTGGAGTATAATGTACTTGTATTAATCATTTTAGAAATAAAGAATTGGTTGGTTGGTTGGTTGGTTGGTTGGTTGGTTGGTTGGTTGGTTGGTTGGTTGGTTGGTTGGTTGATTGATGATTGATTGATTGATTGATTGATTGATGATTGATTGATTGATTGATTCCTTCATTGCAGTTGATCACATGATGCACTCCTGATTGGTTAAGAGTGTAAGAAACAATTAATGCCCTTCATCACCTTTGAGCGACTGCGAACGCAAGCCAGGAACTTTAGGAATGCAAGATGGCTGACTACAAAGAAAATAGCTTTCAGAGAAAGGCTTTTCCTGCACTAAAACAATGTAATTTGGAGTTTTTAACTCGAGATATACCTAGACACTTACATGTATAAGAGCTTCAGAATGGGATGTTATTTTGAGCTTGACCTCCAATACTTTGACCAAATATCGAACTCCAAATGGAGTACTTGAAACAAAGCTCTCGCGATTCAGACAGTTTCCTTTGAGCTAGAAATCTACGAATTTCTCACCCTACATGTACATGTTGCTAAACAAACACATATAAAAGCAACTTAGTCAATTAATTATTTCTCATTGAAGCATTCAAGAGATCTTGAGAGGTTTTTGTACTGAATTTTAATATCGAAAGTCTGGACCAGACGATGTATATTATGGAACTATTGTAGGTTCTATTTGACCTGGCGCATTTGGTCACATACATGTAATGGCTAAAACATCTGAAACAAGAACGAAAAAATACACGATTTGTTATTGTCAAAAATGCCTTTGTAGAAGTCTTTACAGCAAACAATCTAGATATATAGTGTAATATAAAGTATAATAAACTGGTATATTCACAAGTAATATTTTTGCATGTGAGATATATAATACCCATGATAATAAAAGGCCAAAGGGCATACTAGTAGCTGCTGACAGACAAATTGTCAGTGGTCAGATAAGGGCGGACCATTTGATCCGGCATCACCTGGTGGTCGACAATAACAAGCTCCTATAGCTATTTTTCAGGTTGCTGGCCTTACAAAAGTTTTATTTCTTTATTTTTAGTTAGCCAATTTACTACTGCTGTGTTTGCACTACAGGCAACCAGTGTACACTTGTAGGAGTGTCTTGTTAAAAAGTTTATTAATGACAACATGTCAATTGCTCTTACCCTAGCGGCAGCTACTGTAGCTTATCTAACTGTCTTTTTTAAGCCGATATTGGGCTCGCTTTTACCTGGGCAAGAGTGAATGCATGGGTGCATCTAGTTTGTAATAATATCAGTTGTCAAAGTCCATTTTTTCTGTTATTCTGATTGGCCGGGAGGGTATCACACAAATGCGAATGTCAAGTACATAGGACTTGATAGCCACATTCTTGGACTTCTTGTGGAGCAGAATGAATGTTGCATTGTAGGAGGGCAAGCACATAATTTGCCTTCTTGTGTACTTCCTCACAATGCTTGGTCCAGTTTCATGTACACTTTATGTATACATGTACCCCAAGGTACTTATGAATCTAATGCCTTTGATAGCAGTATTGCATAGGTTATATGTATTTCATATGATTGTATTCTTTTTTTAACTTTGCTATGCAAATTGATTGTTACTTCTTCATCTTCTGACATGGTCAAAACTTTGTTGCAAGGCAATGAACAGATCAACATATCCACTTATCATTGGTTGAAATGGCAGATAAAATCAATTATTAACTATAAAGGCCTTGCACGATAACATGGTATCTGACTGTGCAAGCTCAGAAGCTCTGACAGACACAACACATAAACAAATAAAGAATCTTAAAAGAAAAGAAATGAAAGCAAGAGACCCTGAGTGAAAACTTTCGTTGTATTATATACATTACCGCTAAAAATATATTAAAAATTAAAATTACTCCAAAACTGCACCAAAAATCATTCAATACTGCATCATGGTTAGTCTGGTTGGTAAAAGTATAATGTGATTTCATCATCATCCCCCCCCCCCCCTCCCACATACCCCTCTGGTCTCACTACCATCTTTTTAGCAGGGAGAGGGGTATGTGGGAGGGGGGGGGGGGGGGATGATGATGAAATCACATTATACTTTTACCAACCAGACTAACCATGATGCAGTATATTGAATGATTTTTGATAATTGCTGAAAGTAGAGCATGAGTTACTTGTTTTTACATACAGATATACTATTTTTTTAATAATTTAAAGGTTAGAAAAATCTGGCAGCCAGAGTCTGATGTTAGTTTACCTGTCCAAGAGTACATTCCATCTCACCAAGAAAGTCATCATCATCAAGCTTCTTAGTTTCATTGTCCAAGTCATAGACAGCAATTTTAAGCTTTTGAACCATTTCAAAATAGTAGTCAACTGTAATGGCTTTAGAAAAGTCTGGGTTGAGGCAGTTCTTTACGCTCTCTGTTCTGGCAAACTTATCAACAATACGACTTCAGTAACATGCTTAAAGAATTGTAGACAGCACAGATGTTGAAAACAAACACGAAGTCTGTACTGTCACAAATTGGGGAGACAGTGTGCTTCGATCGTTAATGACTGAAATAAAGCGATCTTCGGAAAATATTGGTGCTAATAAATTGAAAATTTAAAGAAAACACTTTACCTCACACCAATTTCCTCCAGTACCTTGCATAAACAAAACAGCTAAAGGATCAGACTTTGACATCGTATCTTTATCGAGTAAACCTCGACAAGAAATGTGAAGTTCGACTTTTGTCACACACTTTGCCATGACTTGCAGTTAAAAGGTGTGCTTACACCTTAGTTAAACAAATCAAAAAGGACTGTTCAATGATGATATACCTATTTCAATTAATGTTGTCGACAGAAGCTTACGCGACTCACCCGAAAGGGCGTATGGGTAGAAATTACTAAAGCTATAAAACCACACAAATCAGCCATACGACAACTCAAAATAGCTTGCCTTGACCTTAAACACTAAAGAACTTCACTCGTTAGTGCTAAAATCAAGACCAAACCTGAAAATAGAGTAATTTTTTGCCTACTACCCATACTCCTTTTCGGTCTTGTCGCGTAGGCTTGAGACCTCTCGTACGACAACCTTTTCTGAAATAGGTGTATGTAACCTGCAGTACTTTCTGACTCCCGATCCCATGCGGAAATACACTTAGCTTGGCTAGTACTTCGTGCCCCAGGGATTGCCATTCAGGTAAAACACAGGGAGCCCACGCTCTGCACCAGTGATAGTGGTGCTCCTAGGCTCAGCTTTCAGCCGTAGGGGTTCCGTGCGCCCGCGATACTCTCCCCCGTGACCGAGAGTATCAAGTAAAACTACCACTAACATTTATATATACATATGAGTGCAAGGTTCTGTGGTTTGTTTTTGGTTCTATTCAAAATTGCGAATTTTACAAGCAAAAATGTGTTGTTGACTTCGACCGCCGCCCGATTGGCTCAGTTGGTTGAGCGTCGGTCTCTCGTGCGGGAGGTCGGGGTTCAATTCCCGGCCGGACCAACACTCAGGGTCTTTAAATAATTGAGGAGAAGGTGCTGCCTTTGTAATTACATCTGCAAATGGTTAGACCTTCACGTCTTCTCGGATAAGGACGTTAAACCGTAGGCCCCGTCTCAATCTATATTGAGATGTTCCAGCAATAAGGCCGGCCTGCGGTATTAGCGTTGAAAACTACTGGTGAATGAGGCCTTAAAATCATGTACTACAACCAGTAGTGGAGCTACTTTAGCGGGTGCTGGAATCTAACGAAGGAACGCCTTCCCGGAAGCCTCCAAAATTCGCGTTTTTGACGTTTTTTTGCAACTTTTATTTGTCCAATCGTCACGAAACTTCGCCTTCATGTAGTTCTTTGTCAGAAAAACCTCATGTTGTCAAAATATTTTCAATATGTAATATAGATGCTGAGAAAAACAGTGGGTTTATTATGAACCTAAATAAAAACGATCAGGAATTTCCAGATAGGTCGTGTACAAGCGTCAAAAGCATTCAATAAGAAAACTTACATGAAATTGCGCGCGTCTGTGCGCAATTGAAACACACTGGGGATGTAGAGTAATAATCGAGAAGCAAGCACAAGCCAGTAAGTACATTGCTTTTAACTCCGCTCGATCGTGTTCCAAGTGTGTTTAAAGCATAAAGCCATGCGCGATATCTCCATTCATTTCTTGTTCCATGTTTCCATAACATTCCCATGTTTTCTACACCAAAATCATTGCGTCAGAAAAGTCACAAATCCACTCTGTTAAAACATGAAATCAATTAAAAGGGAAATACAGATGACTGAAAAGTCCAAGAAAAAAATCAGTTGTTTTCATCCCAGGTATATTAAGGCCTGGGTCAAATGCAAATATGGCGAATAATAGTTAAACAGTGATCTCGTAATGTGTGGTTTTATCAGAACACATTGAAAATAGCACAGTCAATGTACACCACCAATGAGCGCAATATTCTGACATGGGGCATCCATGGTAACGAAACTGTGACCTTTGACCTCAATGGAAACCGTAAATCGCCGGTACTGCTCTGTACTATCTGTATGATGATGAAACCCACGCGTTTCGTAACTTTAAACGCTAAAAGTCTTGCCCTACGCGTGACCTGGCGACGTATGAGCTCAAGCATAAATTTGAACGACCCTCCCCTTTAAGCAGCCCATTTCTTTTTTCTTGACCCTTCCTTTTTAGGGTCTCAAAAAGTTATGCTCCCCCCCGTTTGAAAGAAATGGTTGATTTGTAGCTCAGACATAGAATACACTTAGCTCTTAAGAACGTACGCCTATCGCGAGTCGCTCGGCAAAACTTTTACAGAAAAGTACGTCACGTACAACCTTTCTTTGGTTGACTGACTTGAGAATGACAAAGTTTTTTCCGCAAAAATATAATGGTCCATTGAGTAAGTATTGCAAGAGTTTTAAAAGTGGCGTAACTTATCACAGGAATATCATTCAGTGATATGATAAAACAACTGTATTGTAAGCATATAAATTCTATTTATACTAATGCCTCGATCTATTGGTACCAAAAATTAGTGGGGTGAAGGTTCCCATCTCGACGTCAAGGATTCTTTGTTGGTATTTTCTTTTCTTTTCCTTCTCCTGTTCTTTGAAAATCGTTGAGGTGGTCTTGTTCTGGTTGCTCTTGGAGTTCACATGCGACACACGTACATCAAAGAATGCTGTTACTCCACTTTGCCAGAACCCTCCCGCTTTTATGTCTAAGCGTGCATCTTGACTTGTGCTGGTGGATGTGAGATTAAATTGCTCATCATTCAGTCGAATCAGCTGTGGCTCTGCTTGAACATTATGGCACACCTTGCTTAATAATGTGGTCAGGAGATCCCCCTTTTTACATGATAGGGCGTGGCTTACCGAAAAGGTAGCCCCACAAGCGCAGGTACTTGGTAGACCTGATAAGGGTATATTATAACGTAGACACAGAGAGTCTCTGAATTCTTGTTTATTCAAACACAAGTCCTGTTCTTCAATCGGTATCGCATTGAGCCATGAGCTTGCTCCCTTGTCCCTTGCTTGAATTACTTGACGAAGTATGTCCGGTCGTAATGCTTTATCGATTTGATCCATTTTCAATTTAGAGGTTTCGGCTTTAGTGCTTGCTGTTGTTTTTTCACTTCTTCCGTAGTCGTAGACATCGTTGTACTTTGCGTTACAATAGCCTCTGTGTGTGAAGCTGTTATTAAAACTGATGCCGCATATTGCTGTGGAGCCTCTTCTTTTAGTGCAGGCGAGCCTAAGCCTCCTTTAGCCGGGAAAAAGGTTAAAAGCCTACACAGCTCTTCAGGTAATGGTTCCTTTTGATCAAAAAGCGTTGGGAGAAACATTTCATTTATCACTTCATCAATAGGATCAATATAGTCCTCAAAAAATTCAATTTTCGCATAAAGTATGTGAACTTGGACTTGTATCCCTTTGTAAAAGCGATATAGGCTGATTGTGGTTGGGTCTTTGCAATCTCTGTAAGACTTTCAATTTCTTCTTTCCACTTGGAGATCTTTTCATGGCAAAATTGATCTTTATAATTCTTTGATCCAATGACGGCCCCAAGATGGCGTTAACCTTCGGTTGTGACGTTAACCTCTTCTCCAAATACCTGTTTCGCTTTGGAAGCCAGAACTTCTGACTTCACAATCAGCCAGCTTTTGGACCATTGACAAAATATCCATACTTTTTGCCTTCTTGTTCCAGATGTTTATACCAACTAAACAACGATGAGATTTGCCCCGCTGCGCCGGGCGGAGTCATCAGCTAGGCACAATTGCTTAACATTTGGTATAGCATTTATCAAAGTCTGGATTATGATAGATGTGTTGGCTGAATACCAAGGCATAGCTAATGGGTCACCTATGGCTGTACTTTCTTGAGATAAAATCTCAAAAGTGAAGGGACGCTTTACCTAGCTACACTGCTGAAAACATTTGGTCGACATTGCTCTTTTGTATGATTATAGATGGAAGTTCAGTTTTCTTGTGACAAATTAAACGTTTGAAAATAAACAGCTAAACGACCGAGAGACCGTGCATGAACCGAACTTCCGCCATAAAACGCTGGCGCATTTCACTTCTCTATCAAGCAAGAAACCGATGACAAGAGAAAAGGTCAATTATAACCTTTAAAAACAGTATTAGTCAAATTTTGAAACAAACATTTTAAATTCAGTTTTCATCGCGAAAAGTGGGCCGGGGAGGGGGAGGGGGGGGGGCTATAGCCCCCAGCCCCCCCGTCTCCGCGGTCCCTGGCCATAATGGTAATGGTAATGGTAATGGTAAAACTTTATTTTGACACGGTAGATTCTTCAGGTACAATTATAAAATATATCTAAACTTAACTAATCAATACGCACTAATATATGTTAATATACACTAATTTAAACTAAGAAAATGTAATTTAAATAAAATAATAATAAAATAAAAACCCTGCTTTACAAGAATGCCGTGTGTATCGTAGGCTCACCCTGCAAATTTGTGAGAATGCACTTCTTTTTTGAAAACTGGCAGTGACGAAATCTGTCTTATGTCCGGGGGCAGGCTATTCCACAGTACTGCACCGCTATACCTAAAGCTTCTTTTACCAAACTCGGTACGTGGTAGGGGTACTGCGAGCTTGTTCTCGGCATTTCTGACGGAATAACAGGCAATATCCGATCGATGTACAAATTTAGAGGTCAGGTATATTGGGGCTAGATTGTGTAAAGATTTAAACATTAAAATAGACTTATCAATACTACGTTGCACATCCAACGTCTTCCAATTCAGTAAACAGCGTAGTGGTTCAGCAGATGCATCGTAGTTTGAGAATGTTATTATACGTGCAGCGCGGTTCTGAAGTTTTTGGAGTTTTTCTGCGAGGCCAATTCCACAGTTGCCCCAAACCGCGCTGCAGTAGTCAAAATTTGGCTGTACCAGTGAATTGTATACATTAAGAAGAATTTCTCTGGGAACTAAGTGCCTGATGCGTTTCATAGCACCGATTCCCGAGGCAATTTTCTTAGAAATTGCATTAATGTGGTTACTCCAGTTCAGATGTTGGTCAATTTCTACACCTAAAGATTTAGTTACTGTGACTTGTTTCGATTCACAGGTTTTCCGTCAATTACAACAATTGGAGATTCTGAAATAGTTAAATGCCTTTGTCTAGAACCTATCAGGAGAAATTCTGTCTTAGTCATATTTAAAGTTAGCTTATTGGCTGATAGCCACGTATGCACATTTCTCAAGTCAGAATTTAGCCGCTCGTTGATTAGATTAACATCCTTACTTGAGAAAGTAATGCTAGTATCGTCAGCATACATTCTAGGCTGGGAATAAGCCAAACTTTTAGGCAAATCGTTGATATAAAGGAGAAATAGTAGTGGACCAAGAATAGTCCCCTGAGGAACTCCACATGTAGTAGGTAACTCAGAGGACAAACTATTATTAACATTGCAAACTTGTTTTCGATTTATTAAGTATGAGGAAAACCAGTCATGCGAAAGGCCGGTTATTCCATAGTTCTCTAGTTTAGATAATAGAATGGAATGATCGACCGTGTCAAAAGCCTTTTTGAGATCTAGAAAAACGACAGCATTTAGCTCACCACGGTCAACATTTAACGACCAACTATCGGTTGCTTCTACTAAGGCGGTTACAGTAGAATGGACTGAGCGAAAACCAGACTGATAAGTTGAAAGTAATTCATTTTCCGATAAATATTGAAGAAGTTGATTATAAACAACTCGTTCGAATACTTTAGCAACAATTGGAATTATTGATATTGGCCGATAGTTGGTCATATCTGAACGGCTTCCAGAGTTTTTATACAATGGAGTAACTCTTGCGTTCTTCCATTCTTCAGGAAAAATGCCCGATAATAAAGACTGATTAAAGATATGGGTCAGCGAGTCAGAGATCAGATCATGGCATTCTCTGTAATGTGAAAACTAATGATGATTCCACTTCACGAAAAGTGAAAAACTTATCACATGGACTCAGAAAATCAGTAAACGAAACATTTGGCTCTCTGATATCTCTGGCGAGTTCCGGCCCAATCTCAACAAAATAGTGATTAAATTTGTTAGCAATTTCCTTAGGTTCATTAATTGACAGGCCATTGGATTCAATTTCAGTAATTACAGATTTGTTGCTTTTGCGCGATAATATGTCATTAATCGTGTGCCATGTTTTACGTGGATTCGTGGAAACGTTAGCAAAAGCATTGTTATAGTACAATTTTTTAGCATTCTTAATCTCACTGTTTACAAAATTTCGCATTTTCTTGAACTCAATCCAATCGCCTTGATCGCATCTATTAATTATGCTTGATTGAACTGACCCAAACGTTTTCATTGGCTGATTGTCTACTATATGTAGGAATGCTTTTGTTTTGTGCACTTTCACGGTTAGGAAAAGTGAACTAAAAGATAGAACAACGGGTTGCCTAAGGCATTCCACTCTATTAGCTTTGCGTAGGCTTACCACAGGAAACCCAAACTACACTGGGGATCGTCTTTGTGATTAAACGCCCAACCGACGGTCACATTTGCTATGATATTTACACTCCACGCTGAATGGCGAAGAGATTTTTGCACACCTTTATATCACTCTTTGAGCCCCATTCAAACCAGCTTTGCTGAACTGGGCGGCCTCGACCTGTATAAATATTGTTTAAAATAAAAATATAAAATAAAAAATAAAAAAACGCCCACGTACACGCGTTTCTTTAAAATCATCTAATTAACAGATTTTCCAATGTTCCTTTCGGTCTCAGCTTCTATGTTTTGTAAGAGTCAGTGTTTGTGCAATTAGCTAGATGATATCTATATAGAGTGCGGCTGGACGAAGTGGCCTCAAATACGGTTTTATCCTGGCTTAGGGCTACCTCTCTCATAAAGAGTCTTTTTTAGTCTCCCCAAAGTTTTTCGGAGCATTACAGTCGAGTGCAGAAGTACGAACAGCTAGAAATTATACTTTCAAAATTATCCATTTGTCCAAGACAATAGAAGTTGGAGACATGCGCAGATGTTATCACTTGCTGCTAGTGCAAAAAATATACCCTAGTGCAGGCATATCGTGCACAAAAAGTGCATAATTGTTCAGTTTTTTGCTACCAGCATGAAAATTGGTACAATGATAGAAGACAACATGCTGACTAATTCCTGATATAGCGCCACGCCCAAAAATCAATACTTCCAGTTTTACACATGTGGAATTAATTTTCACTTAAAATTAAATACAATTGTTGCATTAACTAGTTGTTTCATGAAATGTGATAATTCTTTACAAGTACTGTTCCTTCTACCTAACTGACTATAGTGCCCCACCCTATTCTTCGTACTTCCAGTTTTATGTTAATGGCTTTCATTAAATTCAAAATCACTGAAAATAACCGTTTTCTACAATGCTATCACTACCAACTAATCCTATTTGGTCTAATGATGTATGCCCTTTTCATTTCACATGCACTGCCACACCCTAAACCTAGTACTGCCAGTATTGATAGATAGGAATACCTCAAGTTTCTCAAGTATCAAAATTATTCACCTTGTTTTAAAGTCAAGGAGATAGAAGAATAGACGGATATGATTGAAACAACGCAATTTGAACAACATGCAACCATGGCAACGCCCTTTCAAAAGTACTTCCAGTAATAGTACATTGTAATTGATTATTGGGGTTACTGGGATTTATCAATTTTGGATTATGGAAAATCTAATATTTTTTAAGGTAAGAATGAAAGTGGAGAGAGTTATTGCAGTTCACTCGTAGCGATCATTAAATTTTATTATTTCAATAACTTCCCAAACAAACTAATTCCATTTGCAATCGCCTCCACAATCACTCATGGCTGTGCACACGAGCTTCAATTTTGTACATTTTTATCTTGCCGACATTTACATCTGGTCAGGTGGCTACACATTTCCAAAATCTCTTGCTTAGTTTTCCCACAATTGTGTCAATTCAATCTTTTCGGTCGATCCGCCTTTGTCTACTGCCAAGTCCGGCGCAGAGAGTAGCCACAACAACTGACCTGGCTTGATAAGTGCATGGTTAATCTCTTAATGTGATTTTGGTGGAGTGCTGCAGATGAGATGATGCCCCCATATATTTTTCGAAAACATTTCCTTCTATAAAGTCAATAACTATTTGACAAAAGTTAGTTTAACTGTACAGTAGTACAACAAACTGCTGCAGTAGACTGACATATATTTCCAACAGATCTTTACATACAGAATCATTCAAGGTCCGTTCAAATGTTGTTTTTAAATTCCACACGGGATTTAGACTCAGAAGCAATTGTATTCAGAGAACTACTGTCTTTATTCTCAAAAGTGTGGATCCCGTGCAGAATTTTCCAACATGCAGATAGAAAGGTGTTGTTTTGAATAAATTAACAAACCATAAGGGTTTTACCTTGGCAGCTCAAACGTCGACTCGATGAAGTTGCTTACTTTTGAAGCTTACTGAATTATACCTAGTGCAGCAAACACAACGAGACTTGGCAACAGGTATGTTGACATCTTGTTCTATCCCATGCCTAGCAAGTTTCACGAAACAATTCGACAGAATTTGTAGAAGTCGAAGTAATATAAATTCGCAACGCTCACCTCGTGGTCACAAAAATTACTCCCCAAATTTGCTTGAGGATAACATTGGCGTTTAGCTTCTCATCTCTCCAAATTTTGTTTACAATTTACAATAGGTATTTGTCTTTCTTACAGCAGATATAGTTCTCGCTGTTTTTGAAATTTTGTTGAGATTTTGGCGGTAGTTTCACGAAACAATTCGACAGAATTTGTAGAAGTCGAAGTAATATAAATTCGCAACGCTCACCTCGTGGTCACAAAAATTACTCCCCAAATTTGCTTGAGGATAACATTGGCGTTTAGCTTTTCATCTCTCCATATTTTGTTCACAAGTTACAACATATTAACTATGGTTACAATAGGTATTTGTCTTTCTTACAGCAGATATAGATCTCGCTGTTTTTGAAATTTTGTTGAGATTTTGGCGGTAGTTTTGACTACATAATTTTGCGTCATAACAGGCAGCACAAATTTTGTATCGCAACTTCTAAGGCACTAATTGGCACGATACATGTTGTATGTAGTCCTCTATGCCTTTATACTTGATTGACGAAATAGGAAAAAAAATTCACCTTGGAATTTTGGATTTATGACCAATTTTTCTCAAAAAGCCATTTTTAAAAATCGTCTGATATCTCGAATTACTTGATCTAATTCGCAGAAAAATAATTACCGGTAAAAATTTCAAGGCTTGTAGACAAATGGCTGCAAATTTCTCAGAAATCAGACAAGGTTTTGATGTAAAAAGACGCGATTGAAATTCATGCCTAACAAACAAATCAATAGGTACGGACCACCTTAACCGTAACATAATAAAGACCTTTTTAACCTTTTTAAAGAATATCTGATTAGTCAATTTGTCTGTCAGCAGCTATTAGTGTTTGCCTTTGTCCTTCTATGGATTATCATGCATGGGGATCTCCAACATTCAAAAATATACCAGTTTATTCAACTTTTTATTTCACTATATATCTCAATTGTTTGCTGTAAAGACATCTACAACGACGTTTTTGACACAATCACAAATCGTGTATTTTTTCGTTCATGTTTCAGATGTTTTATCCATTACGTGACCTGAAACGCATCAGGTCAAATAGAGCCTTGGTTCCATGAAAATATATAAATAAACTGTGTGGTCAAAATTCGAATTTCGGTGTTAAAATTCAGTTTTAAAACCTCTCAAGATCTCTTGAATACTTGAATGAGAAATATAATTGACTTGCCTCTATATGCGTTCGTTTAGCAACATGTAGGGTGAGAAATTCGTAGATTTGCAGCTCAAAGGAATCACTTCTTCAGATCGCGTCGCGAGAGCTTCGGTTTCGAGTACTCCATTGAGAGTTCGATATTTGGTCAAAGTATTCGAGATCAAGCTCACAATAACAGCCCATTCTGAAGCTCTTATAAGTATATAGGTATATCTCGAGTTAAAAGCTCCAAATTACATTGTTCTACTGCAGAAAAAGCCTGTCTCTGAAAGCTATTTTCTTTGTAGTCGGCCATCTTGCATTCTTAAAGTTCCTGAGTCGCGTTCACTACGAAGAGTTGCACGCGCTTAAAGGTGATGAATGAAGGGCATTGTTTTTTATGTTTTTAACCAATCAGAAGTGCCTCAGGACGAACCAATCAGAAGTAGCTGAGGACGAAAACAGAAAAAAAAAAAAACATTTGCAGTTCATAACTCGTTCCCGGCCTAAAGGCCTGGGCACGAGTAATAATATAAATAATATAAGAAATAACTCTATAACTTTCGCAGTTCAAAAGATGTTGATCGCAGATCTCAAAAGCACGCTAAAATATAAATGGCTTCGTGTTTCAAAATCAAACTACGCATGCTTGCACGTGGTTGCTATGGATGACGTCATTTGTTTTGATCCCCAAATAGACCGAAGGCAAAGCGATGATTTTCCGGTAGTTTTCGGGATATTTTCGAGATTTAATCAATAATAAGTCGTGTGATGTGACGTATATCTATGTCAGGAGCAATATGGCGGCGGCTTTTTACGTGAGAGGAGAAACTTGAAGAATTATAGACCTTTCTACGCATCATTACTGATGATTTGGCCTTCATCAAACTCTTCTGCATTTATCGTATTATCATCAGATTTGGTTGAGAGCTAAAACGGCCTTTAATTATCAAATGCTGGGCAGCCCGAAGCAAAAGTATATTTTGTAAAAAAATTATGTACGAAAATGCAAATATTTTAGTTTTATCTCAACAAAAAAAATTTTTCTCCGGGCTGCCCCCATTTTCTTCTTTATATTAAGTAGTTTTTATGTCCTCATTTTTTTTGTTGATTATCTTGATTATTTTCAGAGATATTAGAGAATTAATGAAAAAA
Source organism: Telmatactis stephensoni (assembly GCA_029948255.1). Taxonomy (NCBI): domain Eukaryota; kingdom Metazoa; phylum Cnidaria; class Anthozoa; order Actiniaria; family Isophelliidae; genus Telmatactis; species Telmatactis stephensoni. Next base: position 26,413 of record JALIZF010001415.1, on the reverse strand, counting down.
TTCATTGGGCTACCTGCATAATTTTAGCACCTCAGGTGTGAATTTTCACACTTTTGACATAAAAAATGGGAAGGAAATTATTTTTTTATTTTTGGTATTAAATGATTTTTGTCACAAATTGGACACCATGGTAATAATTCTCACTGCATGAAAAATTGGATTTACTATACTTTGAATATGAGTGAATATGGCGCAAATATTACATTACTATACATTTGATTGTATTTGCACCAAAATGCACTACATATTTAGCATTAATAGTGAATCCGGTGAATACCGGAATCACTGCATATTGAATATAGAGAAAATACTATATTCTCTTTGTATTTATACTGACCTAAAAATGAAGTGAATGTAACGTAAATATAATATTAATACACGTTTGATTCTATTTGTAAATATGAAGTCCACTATGTCTTTGCTAGCGGTAGTGATTCCGATGAATACCGTATTCGCTTCACATTCACAATACAAAGTGGATATGATTGAAATATGATATTCTTCTTATATTCACTTCACGTCTCAAAATAGGTTCAAAATCTAAAATCGCTCCATGTTCAGTTTATTTTTTCATTGAGCAAACATGACTTTTGTCGTTGCAAATCATATGGAAAATACCGTGAAAATGAAGTTTGTTTCGTATTTACTTCACATTCATATCATATTAATTTTCCCTCATTCGCTCTTCGCACTTCTTCCAATTCCTTTATAAATTTACTCACACATGCAGCACACGCACTAAAATCAGTAGCACGCAGTAAAAGTAGGCATAAATGACTGGCATCAATATCTTTAATTATAAAATGCAATTATAAGTACAATTGGTTGTTTTCAAATTAAGAAATTTTTGAATTTTGTATCATATAAAATCACGATTATCAATTGAATAGTGGTTGCATATAACCGGAACAAGCTAGAAATAAAGTGAAAATATTTTCAGAATTATTGATACAAAATGCAGTAATATTTACTGTTTATAACAGTTCCTTTTCTAGAAGATTTGTTTATCATTATTGTATAAATTTTATGAACATAAACACTTCGAAACCAGGCTTGGACTTCTCATGCGCCCAAACTAGAAAGTCTAAAGCTAAGGATAAAAATATGTTTACTGGGCAACAGCCCATGATGGTGCATCTTCTGGAGCCTGTCTTGTTGATGCACCGCTTTTTCTTCTTTCGATCAACATGTTCTGCCCTTTCTGCGACCTTTTGCGAATTATGCGCTTGTTAATTTTATAAAAAATAGTTGTGAGTTCCGTCCTGACTTCTCCAAGGCAATGTTTTAATGGAAATTACTTTTTTTTCGCTGATAGTTCATCATCATCAGAGTTATCACTTTCACCACTCTTTTCCAAATCTGAGCCAGAAATAGACTCATCCGATGAAATGAAGGCATTGGAAAGAACGGCTTTTATTCTTTCCTTGGTTTCTTCGGGCAGCGATGTTGACCCTCGTCCGAACAGCCTTGAGTCTTTGTAGCTAGTCTTTTCTGAAAAAAGCCAAAACATCCTGGCATTAGAATTCATAGTATTGGAAAAATTAATAACTGCTTTTTATCAATACTGTTTAATTTTGCTGTATTCTTGGGCTGGTTTACACTAGCGTCAAAGGATAATTGAGAAACATAATTGAAAGCGTCACAACGTGTTCTAATTTGACAACTGTGCGCGATACTCATTATTTTGCTTGTAGTTGCATAATTGCGCTGATGCCGCAGTTTTGTATTCAATTTTCATTACGAATGTATTGAAATGGAAATAACAAACACAAAGCATAATGAACTTACTGTGTTTTGTCGGCTGCGGGCTCTTTGAGACTGATGATAGTTTGCCGATTGCTTCTTTTGATCTAATGACCATCTCCTTCTTCTCGTCTTGAAGTGAGTTCTTATTGCAGCTGAAATGAATAAAATCCAATAACATAAGCGTATTTTACTATGCTTATATTAGTTATAATGTGGAAAGTTCGGTGCCATGTAAAGTTGGAACTATTGTTGAAACTGAATTGCTAGTCTAAGCATTCAGCACCACGGCACACCAGTAAAATAATCTAGGATTTATATCAGTTGAATTGAGAACATCACACGGAATACACACTAACCTACCTCTTAATTGTGCTGCCGAGAAAGTTTTTTCGGTACACAAACACCTCTAGCAATGGCATCATTGACAATGGAATTTTCTTGATCAGCAAATCTAAAATAGCATAAAAACACCTCATTACCTGAAGTCGAAATATTTAAGTTGTCTAATCGACAAAAAAAGAGCTGTGAAAGCACTCTGCCTACGGCTCGTGCTTCCACTATGCTCTCTCGTGTTCTCCCAACATCACGCGTGTTTTGATCAGGCTATCAAACACGGGAAACCGTTTTTTATTCCTTAAGGGCGGAGCCCTCTAATGTGAAAGTAATCATTTTCTCTAAAATCTATATGGGTATGAAAGAACCCATTGTAGGCTGTTAGAATCCAAGAAAAAAATTGGGGGTCACCACGCATTTTAATGAGTTATACGTCATCAAATGTTGCGGAAAATGCATTTTTGACGACCCAAAGAAAAAATATTAATAATCTTCTATACTTCCAATAAGTTTCAAACTTTTTTTTCCTAAAACACTCTAAACATAATTCTCTGGTAGGGCAATACCTTAAAACCGCGAAAACAAAGAAAACAATGTTTTTTTAAAAATATTTACTTGGTTTTAGGATGTTCTAGTCTATGATTGCTCAATATAATATGTGATATTTTTTATCATTCTTCAATTATAAATTTATAAAAAGCTTATATAATTCTAGATTTTTCTTTGGTTTATAATTTACAAAAGGAAAAAAGAGGGGTATCCAGGCGATTTAAGAAGTTATTTACCGATAAACGCACGAAATACGATGAAATCCCTAGCCCTCCATACAGAGTATAGACAGATTTTACAAAGCATTATGGGACATTTCCAAGATGGCAGCCAATAGGCAAATCTAGTCCTTGTGATCAAAACACGGTGTTTTTTTGGAAACTATTCCTGATTTTCTTCGCATTTTATTTGAGGAGGAAGATGAAGACAGTTTTTTTTACGACCACGGGGTTTACTAACATTGGAAACGCTGACCCTTTTAGCTATGGCAACCCTAAGGATTGTGATAAAAATGGTGGCAAGTGAGAAGTAGGATTATGCAGCTTTCTCTTTCGTTGTTTATTCTTCATATCAACATTCTTCTTATTGGCTGCCATATTGCTATATTCAGTACCTTCAGGCCATATATCTAAACAATAAATTCTAATATACACACGTCACTCTATAATTTCAAAAAAAATTAATAACTCCTAATATATGAATAAAAATAAAGAAAACAAAAGGAAAAAAAAAATATATATATATATACTAAAAATATTGAAGAATTCTAATAAATTTCAGCAGCGTTAACATTGGAGTCACGTTAACATTGGAGTCACTGTTATCATTATGAAAAGGCACTCTAGAGCCTCTAACGCTTGTATGGACAGATCTTAATATTTCAAAGGACAAACGAGTTCTTAACCACGTAATCACCACGGCATACGACTCCCCATTCTTTCTTGAAAGCTTCTCAGCAAGGCATTTCAGGAACATTTGACATTCAGAACCCATTCCGCTGTTAGTACCAAAGACCAAAGGTCAGTAAATGTCCCCATTTCCACATCCAGTACTCTCTGTTGGTATTTCCTCTTTTTCTCGTTCTCGTGATCTCTAAAGATTGTCGACGTTGGTTTGTCTTGGTTACACTTGGAGTTAACATGCGTTACACGAACATCAAAAAATGCTGTAACTCCTCTTGTCCAGTACCCTCCAGCCTTAATATCTAGTCTCGCCTCAGAGCTTGTCACTGCTGTTCGTAGATCAAATCTTTCATTATCCAGTGGTTGAAGGTGTGGCTCCGCCTCTACGTTTTTGCAAACCTTACTGATTGTTGAGGTTAATAGATCGCGAATACCATCGTGCCTCTGGGCTACAAAGCCCCCCTTTTTGCAAGAAAGGGCGTGGTTGAGCGTGAAGTTGTCTCGGCACGCACAACGGCTTTGTGATTTACCAAAAGGTAAAGGCAGGTTGTAGCGTAGACGTAAAGAATCCCTGAATTCCTGTTTGTTTAAGGCTCTTGCCCTTGCTCTTTTAGAGGTAACGCATTAAGCCAAGAGCTAGCTCCTTTATCTCTTTCCTGGTTTATTAGCGATACCAAGTCCGACGGTAAAGATGCGTCAATGTCTTCTATTCTTGATTTTATAGACAAAGACTTGAGAGATTGTTGGTGTCTTTTGAGCTCCTCTATTGATTGCTCACTAGTTACCATGAAAGTGCTTTGCGTTGTAATAGACGCCACATGCGTTGAAGTTATAGATGTAGATGCAGTGAACTGTTGCAGGGCTTCAAACCTCAGGTCTGGTATTCCCAAACCCCCTTGTGCCGGTGATAAAATAAGAAGTCTGCATAATTGGTCGGGGAGCCGTTCCATTTGACCAAAGATTGTAGGAACAAACATTTCATTAATCACTTCATGTATAGGATCTACATAATCTTTAAAAGACTCAATTGTTCGCATGAAGTAGTTAAAGAAGTAATGAAGTAGTTAGACTTATAACCTTTTGTAAAGGCGATATAGGCTGATTGTGGTTGGGTCTTTGCAATCTCTGTAAGAGTTTCAATTTCTTCTTTCCATTTGCAGATTTTCTCATTGCAGAATTGATCTTTATAAATCTTTGATCCAATGACGGCACCAGAGGTGGCGTTTACCTTCGGTTGTGACGTTAACCTCTTCTCCAAATACCTGTTTCGCTTGGAAGCCAGAGCTTCTGACTTAACAATCAGCCAGCTTTTTGATCCATTGACAAAATATCCATACTTTTTGCCTTCTTGTTCCAGATGTTTGTACCAATTAAATAAAGAAAAGAATTCTTCCTGCTCCCGCAGAATCATCAGCTAACCATACTTCTTTTACATCAGGTATAGAAGTTCTTAAAGCTTGAATTAATGTAGATGTATTGACTGAGTACCATGGCATAGCCATAGGGTCACCTTGTGTGGTTCCTTCTTGAGACAAAATCTCCCCGCCTCCACATATGAATAGTCTCGAGGGACTTCTGTAGGTATTGATTATATACAAGGACATTTCCTTACAGGTTATCTGAATGTTGTGCATGGCTACAGACCTGTTCATTTGGTTGAAAGCATTGCTCGCATCGATCAACAAGATTCCGTCCGTTTCTTCTTCTGTGAAGACTTGGCTCATTGCATGTATAGCAGCTTCGGCACCTGCACTGTGACCCGATACGAATTCCAGGATTCTTGTCCAATGGGATGAGCCTACAAGATGTAGGCTGACGACACTGACGATTATAAGGCGAATAGCGTTCTCTGGCGACATGTATACACTTCTTTCGAGTTATTCGCAGTCGTTTAAACAACCTAGCGATTGTTGCAATAGAAGGAACATCGGCGCGAGCTAAATGAAAGTCGTCAGTAAGCATTGCCTGTAACTCTCGGAGATAAATTGTAGGATAGAGTCTAACCAAGGCTTCCAAGTATGCTTCCATCCACCATTCCATTTTCTTTGGTCGTGTATTCTCAGTGACTGAAGGAGTTAAAATAGCTTTTTCTTGAAACAAACGTATATATTTGTCCACACAGTTATATGAAACTTTACAAATTCTTGCAGTATCTGCGGTCGAAAGCGTATTCAAATATGTGACAATAACCTGAAGTCGTTTTTGCAATGGATAACTTTGACCATATCTGTAGCAACCAAAGTGTGTATTCAAACTCCAGGGCATTTTTCTTTAAGATTGATGCCAATTTCTGAACGGCTTCTGACCACTGGATTTGACAAACAATAGTACATATGCGCTTTTGCATCGGGTGAAATTATAGTCTTGGAGAGGTGTTGCATTGCAAACGCTTGTATCCTGCGAAAAGTGCCTAAATTTATAACGTGGCAAAATGATTGAAAAGTGACAATCAATGTTAAACAATTGAGGCGCGATGTGGTTCAGAATAATATTATAATCGTATAATAAACTTTCATGTCCAATAGCATTAGCATTAGCATTTCTTTGGAAGATGTCAAAAAGTGCAATTGCATGAATTTCCCAGTTTCTATGCAAAAAGAGAACAAAGCAACAATGCGGCGTAGTTGTGAAAATGCGATTTGCGTTTGTTTGTTTTTAAACATTTTTTCACAAACATTAACCCCAAGAGCGAAGCTCATCTAGCGAGGCTTGCGTTTGGATTTTGACGTGAAAAAAAGATGCGAACGGAATAAATACCACTTGCTCCCATCGAGGAACACATTCGACTCAAATATGTCAGGTCGAACGTGTGCAAAATGCCGTCTTCATGGCCAAATAGAACCTTTGAAAGGACACAAGCGAGTTTGCGCTTTTGCGAACTGTACCTGTTCACGTTGCGCTAGCCACGAATACATTCTGGCTCATAAGAACAGCGCTAGAAGCGACAAGAAGGTTGATAAAGGGCGAATATACAGGCAAAGTCTTCAACTTCGCTCTTCTACAGCAACTCAATCAAAGGTTCCATTTCCCGAAATGTCGGAAAATATGCAGTCCTTGCCAACTATGGTTAAAGACAAGCTTGATAGTAGAAAGCTAGCGCTTGAGCTAGCCGACTACGAAGACGCTAAAACTCAAGCAGAAAAGAGAAAAGGTGAGTTAGGGTTTTTATACTTTGCTTACTACTTTATCATTTGAGCATTTTCGCCCCTAACGAATATATATTGTTTTTACAGCTCACCAGATAGCTCAACTCAAAAAGCATAGAGTTTTATATAAAAGCGTCAATTCCTATTCCCAAGATATACTCAAGGAAGCTCCAGAGCTGAGTCCACTAGCTGTACTAAAAACAGCGATACAGCTGCACCAAAAAGAGCCGAAATCAACAGGAACCACATTGGAGAGAGAGAACAGATTAGTAATGCCAATGATCAGTAATTATCAACCTTTGCTCATAGACGAAAAACTGGAGAAGCTAAAGACCGTTTTGCCTTCTGCCTCAGATGAGAAGCTGGCTGCATTAATCGCGCGCGAAAAAGGTGACATGAACGCAGTAGTAGAGTGCATTCTTGAAGAGCCCATAGCCAAGGAGGAATGCTTCTACGAAGATGAAAGTCCACACAGAGTCATTGATTTGACAGACGGCACAGATGATATCCATGATGATCCTCCTGCTCCTCCAGTGGGTACAACCGAAGAGTCCATGGTGGCTGAAATCGCAAAGATTGATGTCGATTGTGATACGCTAAGGAACATTCTAAAGAGTGTTGAAGAAAATGAGTCAAAATCAAGCATGACTAATTTACTGTCTTTCAATCGGCCTACACTGCCTGAATGCGTGTCGATTCCAAGTGTCAATGAAGCGAGTTTAATTCTCTCACAAGGTCAAAATGTCGGAAATCTGCAAACGTGTCCGTTTTGCACAGCCTTCATCAACAAAACTGACAAGTATTGTAAGGTTTGCGGTGGTGTTTTTGATATAAATCCTCGTTGGTAAAAAAGGGTTTTCTTTGAATGATGAACCAGTAGTGAAATAATTGTTTTAAATGTGTTTTTTTTGTATTAACAAATGATTGCGAAAGTTAAAAAAAGTTTAATATACAGACATTGTAATTGCATTTTTTTTTTCTTGTCAACCATCATTTATTTTGCTTATCTTGTTATTCAAAATTCTGAATTTGTCTATACATTGAAATGCATTGTTGAAATTAAAGCGTAATAAAATGTATTAAAGTGTGATAAAGTGTATTACACTAAAGTGTATTTCACGGGTTTTTGCAAACGACTCTAATGTTCTAGAGAGCTCTTTAGTCAGGTTGAGTTCTTTCTTTTGTATTTTGATTGTGTTAGAATCACTCAACGTATTTTTTTGCTCTTGCAGCGGCTTAATCTTTCAATACTAGCAAAGTGACTTGTCTGATATCTGTTTCAATACCTCAAGTTTTGTGCTTTAGTACTTTCTCTTCAAGGGGACACTGAAGGTCTGCTCCACTTGACTTGAGCCATTCTTACGAAGAGTTTCAACTTCTGTAACACTTTTCTCTCTCTCTACTCTTTTAGCCACGCGTAGGGCGTATATATACCCAAGTTCTGAATTTGCATACCTTAAATAAACAACTTAAAACAATACTACAATAAAATAATACTAATTAAAGAGAATGCTAAATAACTTGCAGTGAGCATGAAAGGAATTTCATGACAATTGGCCCGATTTGTTTACATCGCGGAATTCTACAGGGAGACTCATTTTGTGTCCGATTATTCACGATGTGCCTTAATCCTATTGCATGGTACCTGAGAAACAATCAAGGATACACGCTTACACATCTACAAAACCACAAGCTAACGCATTTGCTATATGTAGATGATCTGAAAACTTTCCACAAGTCAGCAACGAAAGCAATGGTAGAAACACGTCAAATGGAAGATATGTTCAGAGATATTGGTCTAGAATGGGGTTTGGATAAGTGCGCTACTGTCAATGTTGTGAGAGGGAAAATAATACCTACTGAAAACCTCCCGCTGAACGAGAAGGACACTATTCGTAGGATAGATGAAAACGACCAATATAAGTTTCTTGGAAAGTCTGAAAACTTCGCACAACTGGATAAAGAAGTCTACAAGTACGCCAGTGGAGAATACCTTAGAAGACTTAGTGTAATTTGGACCTCAAATATCTCAATAATACCGAGGAAAGTTAAGGCAACTAATACATATTCCATCCCAGTGTTAACATACCACATGTGGACAGCTGACTGGCTCATAAACGATCTAAAACAGCTAGATAGAGAAACAAGAAATATTGTAAAGGAAAATGGTGGATTACATACTAGTGAATCAGCCACATTAATGTATCTGCCCCCTTGTATGGGAGGAAAAGGCTTCAAGCAAGTAGAAATGACTTACAAAGAAACAAAGATCAAAGTAGCCAATTACATCGTAAGAAACTATGACCCAAGGATACAACTTGTGGACCTTGTGAGAAGGTTTGAAGAAAAAAAGACAGTGAAAGGATTTAAATCTGTGTTGAAAGATGCACAGAAATATGCTGATGAGCTCAATATTAAATGTGTATATGGAGAAAGTAAAACGACCTTGACAAGCAAAGAAAGAGCACTAGAGGTTGACCAACCAAGCCCTAAATACGTCACACAATTCTTAACCACATCAGTGAATGATTATCTCAAGGAAGAAGTTGAAAACCAGAAATGGCTTGGTGCACTAACAACCCTCCAATACCTTTGCGATTTTTTCTTTTTACCCTTGACTCTTTGCACGCGCTTTCTTTGCGAGTATTAGGAGACGACTGGGGACGAGTCAGCTCCAATACGAAGATGATAGAATCTCAGCAGACAGTTTTACAATATTACAGAAGTGGAAGAATATACCAGATGTAGTGTATAGCGTGAATGCTAGTATAAGACAACAATTATTACCAACTCATGTATACAAGAAATACAAACTGAAGCGATCAGTAGACGATACCATTTGCAGAATGTGCACAGGAGCTCAAGAATCAGTCACTCACGTCCTATGTGGATGCCCAAAAATCGCTCAGTCTCTATAAGTCAAGACCGATAACAAAATGTTACGACCTTATTGGCACTATTTGTATGGTTTTGAAAACGATCACTCGAAACCGTGGTATGCACAGCGTATACCAATGCCTATTAGTAGAAAACGATAAAGCTAAAGTTATGTGGGACATAGAGTTCCACCTTCAAAAGGCGCCCGAGAATAATGCCAACAAAATTGACACGGCAATCAACGACAAGGAAAAAAAGCAATGGCTATTGTTAGAGGGCACAGTATGCTCAGTTGGAAAGATTATGGAAAGAAGTAACCACAAGCAAGAGAAGTACAGAGAATTACGAAGTTGAATAAAACAGTTATATCCTAACCACAAGATCATTCAAGTCAACCTGGTGCTCGACTTCCTTGGTAATTATCACAAAGAATTAAAGTTGCAAGTTCAAGATCACATCACCCCAAGCAAGAAAGAAGAAACAAGCTACCTCTTGTTAAAGAGCCAAAAATGGATCATGTCCCAGAACTGTGAAATAGTCAAAACATTTTACCAATATCTATCATGAGCATCTAGAGTGTGTAAGGAATAAGGACTGCTAAGAACTATTCAATACAGCTTAGCTTAGGAATTGAAAATCCCGCAAAGTTGTGAAAACAAAACCTAAAGAATTTCAATAAAGAGTCAATAATAATAACTAGACGCACACGTGCGTTCACTCGTGCCTATGCCTGGAGCCCTTTTTAAGAGAGGCTCCAATGACCGGCTCCGTTCGTACTCTTCCCCTAGCCGTTTCACGCATTCTTCACCATTCCGGGAAATAGCTAACCGTAACAAATGACCTTTTTTGAATCGGCTAACTTAAACTAAAAAATATCTTGATTAGTTAGTTTGTCTGTCAACAGCTATTAGTGCCTTTGTCTTTCTATTATCATGCATAGGTATTAGATATCTCCAACATGCAAAAATATACCAGTTTTATATTCAACTTCTTATTTCACTATATATCTCAATTGTTTGCTGTAAAGACTTCTACAACGGCATATTTGACACAATAACAAATCGTGTATTTTTTCGTTCATGTTTCGGATGTTATATATATGAATAAAAGACGTTACGTGACCAAACGCGAAATACAAGGTCAATGGAATCTAGTTTCATGCCATTCCGATATTAAATTAAAATTCACTACAAAAACCTCTCAAGATCTCTTGAATGCTTGAATGAGGAATATAATTGACTTGCTTCTATGTATGTTCGTTTAGCAACATGTAGGATGAGAAATTCGTAGTTTTCCAGCTCATAGGAAATAGTCGTTATCGCGAGGGCCTCGGCTTTCAAGTACTCCATTTAGAGTTCGATATTTGGTCAAAGTATTGGAGATGAAGCTCAAAATAACAGCCCATCCTGAAGCTCTTATAAGTATATAGGTATTTCTCGAGTTAAAAGCTCCAAATTACATTGTTCTACTGCAGGAAAAGCCCGTCTCTGAAAGCTATTTTCTTTGAAGTCGGCCATCTTGCATTCCTAAAGTTCCTGGCTTGCGTTCGCTGTCGCTTAAAGGTGATGAATGAAGGGCATTGTTTTTACGCTCTTAACCAATCAGAGGTCCCTCAGGACGAACACAGGAAAAAAAAAAAAAAAAAAAAACATTTGCAGTTTATAACTCGTTCCCGGCCTAAAGGCCTGGGCACGAGTAATAACTAGCTATTTCTAATAGAAAGTGAAATGCTGCGAGCAGAAAACAGCTGGTGTATCCACGTTAGCAGAACTGTCCCCCTAAAACTTACGAAAGTACACCGCTTTCTCTGATAGTCTACTGGCTCCTGTGCGTTGTGTGACAAACACTGCTAGTTGACCTTCAATATTGAACTACAAGGATCATTGTCGGGGCAATGGACACACACAGTTCAAAATATTTAGCACTTTGAGTAAAGCAATTTTTCAAACAATCTCAAACGGCTAGCGTTGGCAATGATTATAAAACTAACTGATTTTAAAAAGCTAGTTTATTTAGGAAAAGATGTGAATCGCTGATCGTATGTATCACGTGTTCGTCTAGTGACATCCACAGATTACACTGTGTTCCGAATAGGAGGCTACTCGCTTCGCTCGCAGCAATAATAATACCCTTGTGGATTGGGAGAATCCCACCAACGCAATGTTCTCTGCGTGTCGTAAGAGGCGACTAATGGCGACAACTCACATTTGTGATGATGAAATTTAATGGCAAACAAAACTTTAGAACAGGCTCGTAACATGGTATATGGAAGGGATAAATACCTCGAAGCTCGGCTTTTAGCCATATACATCCCGAGGGCCGTAGGCCCGAGGGATGTATATGGATAAAAGCCGAGCTTCGAGGTATTTATCTGCCTTATTATGTGATTGAGGAGGGTTTCACACAAAAAACATTCGGGAATATATACAATGGCATATTATGCAATTATATATTTCTGTATTAGAAAAAATTTAAGCGAAAAAATAAGTCTGTAGAAATAATATTTAGAATTTTAAATAATTTACAAAATTTTCATAATACTAATAATTCGATATTTTATTAGAATTACGGAGATTATGTCATAATATGAATGTGTCAAATGACCGAAAGTGAAGTGCTGCGAGCAGAAAACAGCTAGTGGTATATCCACGTTAGCAGAACTGTTCCCCTAAAACTCACGAAAGTACACCGCTTTCTCTGATATATCAAATGTTTCTTGTCTATCTCCTGTGCGTTGTGTGACGAACACTGCTAGTTGACCTTCAATATTATTGAATTACAAAACATAATTCTTCAGGATCAGTGTCGGACACACACAGTTCAAAATATTTAGCACTTTGAGTAAAGCAATTTTCAAACAATCACAAAGGGCTAGCGTTGGCAATGTGATTATAAAACTAACTGATTTTAAAAAGCTAGTTTATTTAGGAAAAGATGTGAATCGCTGATCGTATGTATCGCGTGTTCGTCTAGTGACATCCTTGAATCGACTCTCGATACGGTATGGACTTGAACCGCTGATCGTATGTATCGCATGCTCGTCTAGTGACATCCACAGATTACACTGTGTTCCGAATAGGAGGCTACTCGCTTCGCTCGCAGCAATAAATAGATAAACTAGCTATTTCTAATAGAAAGTGAAATGCTGCGAGCAAAAAACAGCTGGTGTATCCACGTTAGCAGAACTGTTCCCTTAATACTCACGAAAGTACACCGCTTTGTCTGATATATCAAATGTTTCTTGTTTATCTCCTGTGCGTTGTGTGACGAACACTGCTAGTTGACCTTCAATATTGAACTAGACGCACTCGTGCGTTCACTCGTGCCCATGTAAAAGGGAGCCCAAAATCGGCCGTAAAAAGGACATTTAGATTAGCTGTTGCTACAGTAAGAGCGATTGACATGTTGTCGTTAATAAACTTTTTAACAAGACGCACCTCGAACCGTACACTGGTTGCCTGTAGTTCAACAAGCCGCAGTAGTAAAGACCTTTAATTTGTCTGTCAACAGCTATTCATGCAAAAATTTTGTACCGCTGATCGAATGTATAGCGTGCTCGTCTAGTGACATCCTTGAATCGACTCTCGATACGGTATGGACTTGAACCGCTGATCGTATGTATCGCATGCTCGTCTAGTGACATCCACAGATTACACTGTGTTCCGAATAGGAGGCTACTCGCTTCGCTCGCAGCAATAAGTAAATAAATAAATAAATAGATAAATAAAATAAAAATGAATAAAAATAAAATAAATAAAAAATAAAACGGAATATAGAATTGAAAGATAGATAGATGAATAAATGATAAATGAATGAACAAATGCAATAAACAAAAAATGAACTCATGAATATCATCGCTTTAATCAACAAATTGAAAGGAATTATTTGCTTCTATTTTATACTTTCATATACTTAGTAGAATTCACCGATCCCGCATCCATTGTTCTGCCTCCGTAGTTACTGTTGCTACGTCGGACAAGCTAACGTGTTTTTTGATGTACAACCTGATACAGGCACCCGATTGCTGAAATTTGTAAAGGTCTTTCTGAGACTGAGAAATCGTGTGATAATATCTAAAACATCTTCGAATTCGAGTTTTGTTGCTCGGACATTTACTATTCCATTGGGAAAACCATCCATTGTTTCAGAGTGGCCATTCAAGCAAAGCCGGGATCGGTGTATTATCATGGTATTACGTATTATCAAAATTAATTAACCAGTCAATTGTTTCAAAGCTAAGAAGGGCATCCATTGCCATGTCCGGCTAATCTCGGAGAACGATGTGCTTAAATACATTTAAAGTTTTAATACCAAGACACTGCATGCACTCGCGTAAATACAAAAACACGGCTCACAATGTGTTCATTGTAGAATATGAAAAGAACATGGACAATATAGTGAAAATTACTATTTAAAAACTCTACCCTAGTTCATACTTATCTAAAACTTGCGTTATTTCTTGGGTGACATTTTTCAGACTCAAATACTTAACCAACCAACAAACAAAGCACCCACGGAAATGAAAGGAATGAATGTGTACAAAGATTTCAATGAAAAGTGTTTTAAATATAGGTTAAAAACCAAGTGCGAGGTCTTCCATTGAAATTCAAGACCGAGGGCCGAAGGCCCGAGGTCTTGGAAGACCGAGCACGTGGTTTTTAAGTTGTTTAAAAACTAACCAAACCCTATTTTTATTGTTTCAATGCAAAAATTCTGAAAATAAGAACGCAAATCATCGGATTTGAGTTATAGTATCAAATTCCAGTTATATCGAGTAATTTATATTTGCATGAAATTAACGTCGAACAATAGCTAAAATACAATACAATACAATACGTTTATTAGTAATTCCCAGAGGGGATTTTGAATACTAATTTACAAAATGTGTGTTGAGATAAAGCTTCTTAAAATTCCATCATGTTCAACGATTTACCGGATAGCATAGTATTCTATTTCATAACACTCGCATTCATGCTCAGCTGAAATTAAGGTGGCTGGACCCAATTTCGCCAGTGCGCGGGTAGTCGAATTGAAGCGGCTATTAATCGCGTTACAGAATTAAGTTGACCAAACCTTTTACGCACACGAATTCGCTGTCCATTTTCTCGTAAATCGTTCACCAACATGACTCAAGACCTCCACCAAATCGTAGGCAGATTACCAGTCTTCCGAGGGTTGTGATTTTTATGGCAAAGCTGAAGCGAAAAGGGCGAAAATTTTGGGTCCGAATGAGAGGTGGTGTAGGATTTTGAGCTCGAAGCTGCCTGCCTTTACTCCTTTCTTCACTAGGCCCGTGACATGAAATGACCTCCCGAAAGTAGAAGGCCTAAAACCGCTATTATTGATGCTTTTAGGGCAAAATACACAACACAAACCCATCTTTAACTCATGATCTTTATTATTATTGAAAAAAATACACAAAAAGTCAAAGGAAAGAGAGAATCTAGAGGAGAAATTCGATCGTAGTTCAATAAGCAAATTAACGGTCATTCAGATAACACAGGAAGCCCACACTACTCTCTCCACTCATGCAGAGATTGGTAAGCCTGTGCTCCATTTAGAGTTCGATATTTGGTCAAAGTATTGGAGATGAAGCTCACAATAACAGCCCATTCTGAAGCTCTTATAAGTATATAGGTATATCTCGAGTTAAAAGCTCCAAATTACATTGTTCTACTGCAGAAAAAGCCTGTCTCTGAAAGCTATTTTCTTTGTAGTCGGCCATCTTGCATTCCTAAAGTTCCTGGCTTGCGTTCGCAGTCGCTCAAAGGTGATGAATGAAGGGCATTGTTTTTACGTTCTTAACCAATCAGAAGTAGCTGAGGACGAACAGAGGAAAAAAAACATTTGCACTTTATAACTCGTTCCCGGCCTGCGGCCTGGGCACGAGTAATAAAAGTCTGTTCTTTAATCTAACATTTAACGAATATCTAAAAACGCTACATATCAGTTTTTAGATCAGGGTCACGCGCGCGCGTTACAATAGGGCTGCGCGGTTAACCTAATAATAGATTTAATCGGCTTATGACACCCTACAAAGGTCAGACAAACAATACTGAAAATTAGTAAACGAAAGACAGAAAATTTGAAATTTTTGTCTTGTAAATGGTCGCTACAAAGCAATGCTGTTGGGGAGAGTGTCGGAGTGACTCAAGATATTCAGATCTGCTTCATTTAGAGCTTAAACAGCAATTTAGAAGAAGTTAAACCAATATTCTGACTAGCAATAAAGTCAATAATACCAGCGACTACTTTTCACGTTTGCCGCTTTGTTTTGGTAAACTGTGTAATTCTCAGGACAGCTGGTGAATTCAGAGCCAAGAAATTTGTAGTCTTCGGGCAAAATAACTACATTTTCCTCCAATAAAATACCCTGTTTTTCCATAGAATATTACAGTAAATGTATGGCACATCCGGTCTATTAGCATTGCATTACAGCTAAATAAGCTTAGTGACGTCACGACAGATCGATTTCACGTGACGTCACGAGAGGACTAAAATCTAAACTAAAATTCGGAGAAAGCTGATTGCCTGATATTTTGTATGTATCATGAAAAGAAGTCGTCTCTGGAAATTTGGTCTGATTCTGTTCATCGCTTGGCAAATTATCGGCACCAAAATTGTGTCACGCCATGCAGTCACGCATTTTCAAACGACGTAAGAACACATCAATTTGCGACAAATTTCACCTCATTTGCTTTGGCAATGAACTTAATTGTCATTTTCTATATATATAATAAATAAAATGAACAAATAAATGTATTTTTAATATCATTTCGATGCTTGGTATTTATGGTCGCCATATTGGTGTACATATTGGTGTACACCAATATGGCGGCCCCATACATTCTTACCAACAACAAGCCCACATTCAAACATTCGTATCTTCGTGGTGAAAAGCTCTTTTGACTCAATATTTTCTAGAGTTGCAAAGATTTAGTTGTTCTTTGAGGTACAAGTATTTTTATTTTATTTGATGCTCTGAAACCGACTTTATTTTTCTCGATGACGTCAGTGAAATCGATCTATTGTTTACTCTCTTTCTTGCCGCTCCAGGACTCGCGGAGAAAGAGAGTCCAGTATAACTTGCATGCGCATGTGCAAAATAAGCCAATCAATTGATTAATTAGTATTTTGCGAGCTTGCAATATGCAAATGTCAGTGTTTGGTAGCAGTGGTAGTGATGCGTATCGAAAAATTCACAAATACGTCTTTCACAACTGTCTATCCGTAAATGGCCTGTAACTGCTCAAACTTTGGTAAAAGATTATAGTTGGTTTTTCCAAGTGCATAGCTCACTGAATCAACAAATGGTTTTCCGAAATGAGACTGATATCGTGTATACAAAACATTTTCTTCTTCAGCCATCTTGAATCATTAGATGACTTTAGGATTTGTAACCACGCGATCACCACATGAATGTGGTGATCGCGTGGTCACTAAGCTGACATGCGCATGCAAGTTATACTGGACTCTCTTTATCCGCGAGTCCTGGAGCGGCAAGAAAGAGAGTCTGGGACTGGACTAGGACCCAGGGCGAAAGGGGAGGGGAAGGACCGGAGGGGGAGGGGGAGGGGGAAGGAAAGGAAAAGGGGAAAAGGACGCCCTGGGCATTTGACTACCGCAAACCATTTCCAGCGGCAAAACTTAATCCTATTAGGGATATCTCACGTAAACAAGGTCATATAGCAAAAATATCTGGCACATCTCAATTAACGCTTGGATGCTATGACAGTTTAACATGTTTGTGTGTCAAGTTCTGCACACCGAGATCAGGCAAAATTTGGTATTAAAGTCAAACTTTTCCCGAATCCTGTGGGTAGCTTTGCGAACACATCTTGTTTCTGAATAATTTTCGATACAACCAGCTTCTATTTCTGTTTAAGGTTTTCACGTGTCCGCTCGCTTTGTTTAAGAGGTGTTGCAATGCGTGGGGTCAACTTGTTTACTTGTAATAATTAAATTATAATGAGGCCAATCAGAGAGAGGATTAAGTTTTGCCGTTGGAAATGGTTTGGGGTAGTCAAATGCCCAGAGCGTCCTTTTCCCCTTTTCCTTTCTTTCCCCCTCCCCCTCCCCCTCCGGTCCTTCCCCTCCCCTTTCGCGCTGGGTCCCCGAGGATGAACATATTTATACCTCACGAGCAGTAGTTTTTCTATCAAAGCTACAGCTTGCAGATGAACAAACCTTGTAGGTAGAACGCACAAGAATCCAAGCAAAAACAACACTAAAACAACTTGTTTTGTCATCTGATGACCTTTATGCGTACTTAAAAAACTCATTAATAATTCATAAGGCAAACACAATGAAAATCGCCACCGTGACGAGTGTCTTTAAATCTGATAAAGATTCGGCCTAATTTACATAAACTTTAACCTCGATTTTCTCCAAGATAAATGAAGATATTTTTGAATTTCTTTTAGAGAACCACTCTAATATGTGTTGGAGTTTTTTAAGCCGTATAAAGAACTCGAGAGAGTGTTTTATCGGTATAAAGATCCTCGCCTACGGCTCGGATCTTTATATCCAATAAAACACTCTCTCTCGTTCTTTATACATTACATAAAGGTATTAAATTTTTAGCCGTTCAAAAAAAAAAGTTGTATACGTCGACAGCGTGAAAATAAGTTTCGCACGCATGTAACATCCTGTGTTATATTGTCTATTAGTCTAAATTCCACGACAAAGCTCTTGTTTAGTTTCCAGCACATGTGTGTGTGTACTGGTGAGCAGTCCGTGTGAACGGTTAAATAATATGTGATAAATCGGAAGGGAATTGTACCTGAGTGTTTGGGAATCTGTAGTTGTAGAAAGAATCCATGCTGACCACGCGAACCGACCGAACCGTTGCACCATTTAATGATTTGCTTTCTTGGCAAAAACGTGCATTCAGTAGGTTTGTGCATATTGATTACTTCTTAAACAAAGAAAACAGCATTCCACGAGAAAAATCATTATCGCCCTTTGTTTTAGAGCGCACGGACTTCGAAAATTACGATAAAGCAAAAAGTTCTAATAGAGATCATTCGCATAAGTACAACTCCATATGATAATTAACTACTATACTAGAAAACACGACTAAATATGCAAATAGCTATTGAATGCACGGGTGATAATAAGTGCCCAGTGATTGCACTAATCAGTGTGTGCTAATACGAGTTCCAGTCTGTCTCATGTGGTTTACCGTGTTTGAACCCGATTGTTGGGTTTCATCTGACGTCATTTTTTAATCTCCCTGGAATTTTTATCTGCTCAAAGACAAGTTTTCAATAGAATATTCTCTGGTTGAGAGCACATGCATGGTGGTCAAACATTGACCACCATCAAGAGACCATAATACTAAGAGAGCGAAGCTCAGTATTGATGTCTGTGCCATGTTCGTGGCGGCTAAGGCTATTTTTAGTAACTTCGCCATCGCGCGCGCAAGGCTCTTAAACAATAGAATTCAAATGGTCCCGTCCGCGCGCACGTCAAAAATCAAATTCTATTGGTTGAGGGACTTGCGCGCGCGATGGCGAAGTTACTAAAAATAGCCTTACCCGCCACGAACATGGCACAGACATCAATACTGAGCTTCGCTCTCTTAGTATTATGGTCTCTTGCCACCATTTGAAGCAGATAATGAGATTCATCAGGTCGTTGAAACCCAGCAATAGCTTACATTATTATCATGTATACACCTGGTATATCTAAAATATTTCATGAATGCAAACGTAGCTCTACGCATTGACGAGGTTTAATTTTTATTCAGATATTTTGACATTCAGTAAATGTTTGTAGGCCGTGAAGCAAAACTATGACTTATGTATTTTGACATTATTAGCGAGTTTCCTCTTCACTGTCATACTTATTTAATAGTCTATCAATTTTGTCCATCATTCTCATGGCTTTTGCGCACATTTCTGTATGGGCCTTGTTCGCTGCTGTCTTCGACTGCGACAATTTTCTCCTCTTTATTCCTCCTAAGGTATCCGTAGTTTGAGGTGCGTTCTTCACCTTGTCCTCCCTCTCGGAAGAATCAGCAGTATCATGATCATCATTATCATCATCGTCGTCATCGTCATCGAGATCCACTGTATAGCTCAACTTAGCCTCTGCTCTCTCTTCTGGGAGGCTTTTTTTAGAGTACCTCGTCTTTGTTTCTATGATAGTCTGGGACATGCGGGCTGATTGACTGGCGTGAGATGCACATTCTTGTTGTTTTGTACTTTGCGTGCTCCCAATATTTTTGCTAACGATTCGCCGAATCCTTTTGATAATTGCTTCCCGCGGTGTGTTTCGGTAATATTCTTTCATTTTCACGCTTTTGTTTATACATCCACGAAGTGGTTGGGCACTTATTCGCTTTTTGATGTTTTCAACTATTTCGTTCCATCCGGAAAATTTCGAGTACACATCGAGTATAATCTCTTGTTCTTCCTCTGAAGTATGGAGGCGTTTAGTAGATTTCTTGAACGGATTATCCACTGCAAGAATTAATGAAGACAAAATTAATACAACAAATGGCTAAAATCTAACATGAGCTATCTTGACTAAGCTATCTGAAAAGATTAATGACATTTCAGTTATCAAAGCCAATAAATCGAAAAGTCACTTACGTGGATTCTGTGTCTTCCATTCGGATTCATGATCAGTGTCTTCAAACGGACGCCAGATCTTTGCCATTGCACTGAGAAGGCTTGATCTAGTAGTTTTAGGGCGGTACTTTTATAGCAATGGTTCATAAAAGACAAAACTTTAACAAAAGAAAACCTGATATGCTCTTGTGAATGGAGCTTTTGTGATTAAAAAAGAGTGATGGCCCGGCTTTTACACATTGATTTACAATTAATGCTTAAAAAAGGAGGTCCCAGCTCTAAATATAGGATTCGTATTCAATTGACACAAATGAATCATACGCAATTATATTTCACAAAATGTTTTGAATGGACAGTTCTTTTTAAACTGAACAATACAATTTTCTGCTGCTGCTAATTGCGGTTACATAACGTTTTTCTGCATTAGTTTTCAGCATTGTATAAGTTGAAACAAACATATGAATGAGGACCTTAATTTTATATACTGACATGAAGTGTAAAATCAAAGGAATTCATTTTTGTTTCCACTTAAACAATAATCCCAATGATGAAAACTAAGATATTGAAAAATGTTGCATAACCGCAAATTGCAGCAGAGAAGAATATACGCAATTGTGCGGACGTTTCCGTATGCTTTGATACATTTATACTAGTTAAATATGGTTCCCCCTCAACAGTTCTTAGCTGCAATAGGACCTTTTGTAATGGTACTTACACAACTTCCTCAACCACCTGTCCATAATATAAATCAACTGCAGCATTTTATCCAGATTTTGATACCAATTTTGTTGCTACTATCATCATTTGCAAATCCTCCACTTTCGGTCTGTCGTATCATAGAACGTCTTGATCCAGGTTTTTGTGGATTCCAGTTTGGAGGAAGAGATCTTTTTGTGAACATACAAAACCAAAGATACCTTTTTTGGTTAAACACAGGAGAACTGCCAGAAACTCTGTTGGACATAACCTCCAAGGTCTCTGTAGATTTGTCACGCCTAAACAGGAGGGGAAGGCCAAGGCAAAGAAAAAGAAGCTCCAAGCTTAACAGCATAAACAAAGTTTTAATGACTTTTATTTGGCTTAGAAAATACCCTTGCTTTGATACTCTCGCTTTAATGTTTGATGTGAGCCCGTCTACTGTCTCAAGTATTATTCATACTGTCATCCCAATTTTGTGGCGATATTTTCACAATCAAGTATCTTGGCCAACGTTGGTAGAATGGAACGCTTTGCGTGGAAACTGGCAATCTTTTCCAGATGCGGTTGGATGCATCGATGGTACACCACATGAAATTTACAGACCAGAAGCCGAACCTCAACAAGATTTTTTCAGTGGTCACCGACATTATCACCTAATGAACACCCAGCTTATTGTTGATAATCTTGGTAACATCGTCTTTCTTCAGGCTGGTTTCCTTGCTTCACTTAATGATGCTGGTAATTATAACTTAATGGAAAGGATTGGACCAGGTACGAACTATGATATGCCCCCTGGTGTTGTACTTTTGGCAGACAAGGGCTATGGTGACGTTCCTCCATTGTTAACTCCGTTTCGTGCCGCCCAGATAAGACGCCTTCCACGGAATCAACAGCGAAGAGCAAGAAAATTCAACCGAGAACTATCTAGATGTCGCATTATTGTTGAACACACAATAAAACATGTAAAAACATATCGTGCAGTTGGAAGCATTTGGCGTCATCCAAGATGGTTTCAGCCGGTAGTTGTAGAGCTGAGCACATTCCTGGCTCAGCGACATGTTGTACTTTTTGATGATCTTTAGTAAAAAAAACTGAACTAATTTGTTTAAAGTTTGCAAGCTATCAGTATTATTTTAAACTTCTATGCGCACTTCATGGCAGAGTGATCAAATAAGGATGGTGTTCATCCACGCGCTCAGTAGCTATTTGCATATTTAGTCGTGTTTTCTAGTATAGTAGATAATTATCATATGGAGTTGTACTTATGCGAATGATCTCTAATAACTTTCGAAAGGCCGCTAAATCGGAAAACTATAATAACAACTTTATTTCAATACGGAGTCCTATCACAATGAAGTGCGCGCTCTCCCTAGGAGCCGTATATAAAAATACACTAATTGTATAATATATAAAAATATACTAGATCTAAAGACATAATAATACTTATATGTAAAAAGAAAACTTATTCTAAATAATTAGCAAGGTGGGTATATTATTAAGAACGAACTAGATTAATGAACTCACTAATATTTGTCGAGTGTTTTGATGACTCCTCTTCAAACGAAGACTGTGAAGACAAACAAGAAGCGACTCATAGTTTAGAGCAGTCAGCACCAACCCGTCTGGAAGGTGTTAGCTAGCTTTTCCCGGAGAAGAATTACAACGTTCCCATTCATACGGGCAGAATTAGAAACTGAAGAACCGATGAACAAATCAAACCGCGTAATAACCGTATCTATGCAAATTTATGAAAATCACAAACCTAACCATACAATAACAGATATTCAACTCGTTGGTAATAGAACCCCAAGGTACGCGTTTCTTTATAACACCGCAACCCATTGCATAGCAGCGCGTTCAGACTAGGCTTTTTGCCGGGATAATTCATTAGGATATCCCGATGAAGTCGGGATATTGCAGTGCGAACGTTTTTTGGGCGTTTTTTCCAAGCCGCTCAGAATCGGCAATATCCCGGCAAATATCCCGGTTCAGACTCAAATTTGACCGGAAGGACTAAAAATCACACCGGTCGTGGTTGCTAAGGGACGGACCATTAGATTTTTGATGGGGGGGTTGGGCAATAACCAAAAAAAAAAAAAATTCGAGCAAAGCCTTAAACGAAGAAAAAAAAAATCGTGCACAACAAAAGTGCCAGAAAAAAAATTCGTGCAAGCAGCTTAATATTGTTAAATATTATATAGAGAAGTAAACGATCAAAACATGAATAAATCCTAAGGCAAAAGTACTCGCAAATCAACCAAAAGCAGTCAGTTGCGAACAAATGTGGTTAAAGATCTTTGTCGAGCGGCTCGCGCTTCGCGCTCGCAACACCTAAACATGTATATTTTTTAAACATCACTAGCTACAAATCTTTTAGCGAGCGGCTCGCGCCTTGCGCTCGCAAAAACTAAAATCATTCCTATAAACTACACAGCATCCATTGCACTCTTTTACTCACTGCAAGAGCTTTTCATAGCAATTTCCTCGTACTGAAAGGTACATGTATATACATACAGGCGCACACAAAATAAGTAACTATTCAAGAAAAAAAAATTGTAAACTGAATCATAAAGCAACAAAAACACCCTTCTAGGCACCCTTTGGTTTGGTTGTTCAGCTGCGCCCCCCCCCTCCCCCCCAAAAAAGAATTTGCCCTGCTACGGCCCTGTTTCTGGCCCATAAACTCATCCCGGCCAGTCCATTTCTTCAAAGCTTACAAAAAGCATAAGTCTTTGGTTAATTTCCTGTGGAACTTTACCATATAAAAAACAATAAATGGAACTGGCTTAGGGTGTACATTTGTGCTGCATTGTAATTAAAAAATTTACTCGAAAAAAATATCTTGCAAGCAAATCATGTGGGAAAAAAATTCCTGCACCGCCACAAAGGACAAAAAAAAAAAAAAAAAAAATTCGTGCACAGCAAAAATTGCCCAACCCCCCCATCAAAAATCTAATGGTCCGCCCCTAATGGTGTTATTCTTGACAGTTTTTTTTTGCATATGTCAATCAATCGATGACCTTAGGTCAAAATTTACTTGTTGGATTTCATTTCACTGCTACCATCGCAGATTTACTCTGGTGATACCCTCACAGTTACCTTGAAATCGACAGTAGTCATAAACTATGAATAATAGAGTCTAAAATGGAAGTTCAATTTAAGCCATTAAGAGCTGTTTGACCAGATTTTTTGTGTGTTGATGACAGACGGCAAACAGTGAAACTGGCCGGCTACTAGCTTGAAAAGTTCGTAGTCTGAACGCAAATTTTTGTTAAGCGGCTTTTTACTGGAAATCGATGACAGACAGCAAGTGATAAATAAACACAAAAACCGGCCTAAGTCGGTCGAAAATGGCCTAATGTGAACGCACCTAATTAATGAGATAAGTTACTTTAAACTCATCACCAACAGATGCGAAAATGCAAAACCAAGAGCGTATACGCAAGCTAGCTAGCATATGCGAGATGCACTTTGATCCATGACATTTGATCCTGTAACTTAATCTGCGATATCTGTGCCTGGATCGCCATTGTCACGACAGTATGACAGGTATGATGGCAAGCTAGCGAATCAGCGAATGCGAAGCATGCCACGAGCACGTGGCCATGCTAGACAGCATCAGATAACACTAGTAAACAGCAGGCAGGCAAGGGCATACCGGTATCAAATTAGGCACTCACTCCCTACTGCGAGCTAGCGATTATGCAACAATATGTAAGCAGTGCTAATTGCTGAAGTTTAACTTTGCTTAAATTTCATTTAGCCACATTAAAATACAAATTCTTACAACAAAAATCAAATGTATTAAAGTTTACAAATAAATTACAATTCCTTTCAATTAGACTTTGTGAACTTGCCTTAAGAAAAGATCCAAGATAGTTTGAACTTTCCAATCCAGGCATTTTCTTTCTTGCTGTACTGCAGACCAAGGATTTCGCTCTTCCACTTCTGTCTTTAATTATCTTGCCAAGCTCTGTTTCCTGCACTCTAACCTTTCCTCCACAAATAAGTCAAGTTCAATCTCTACAGTCACTTTAGTACAAACAATTTACCACTCTCTCCAAGTAGTTAAATATAGGTTAAAAACCAAGTGCGAGGTCTTCCATTGAAATTCAAGACCTAATCTTCAACCCCAATCTTCAATAAACGTATTGATTCTCTCTGAGACGATGGCTTTAAAACAAAGCGACGGTCGGCTAACTTTTCTCATTTAGCTAGTCCCGCTCTTCTTGAAGGAAAATGACCAACGTTGGGCTCCAAATGTAACAAAGAGCAATAGAGTGAGTGTTCCTTGAGTTTTAGCATAACCTTTTACGGTGTTATATTACTTTGGATAACGAGGTTCAATTCTCCTATCCGACGCATGGCTGCGCTCTTAAATACCCAAACCCACGTGACACACAAACAATAGAGCACATAAAACGTAACAAACAATACAATACATATACTAAGTACGCTCTCTTACAAAAGCACAATCTGTAAACAGCAAAGAGACATTAAAAAATAGAAAACTTTTTATGCAAATATCTCGTTAAATACAAAAATTCTGAAAAAAAGAATTCTGATAAAAAATTAAATTACACCTAAAAGATTTGGTTGAATTAAACTAAAATTTTTTCACCGCAAAAAGTATTTTCAGTAATCTTTCCAAACATGCTATCGTCCTTGAAAAATACAAAATCCTTAAAAAGATATTATCCTTTTTTTCCTCGTAAATAAATGGCATGTTGCTTAGCAACCAAGAGAGATTAGAAGATGTTACCAAAAGTGTACAATATGGCGTCGATGTACTTCAACAATAAATAAAAAAAATTTCCATCAATTGTTTCTTAACAAGATGAGAGATGGATAAAAAACCAAAACTTTAACTGGCCGTATCTTGTTAAATATGCAAATTAATGCAAATTCATGCATACCGGAAACCTAGCTCTAATAACGGACATTCCTTGATTGGTAAAAAACCCCCTAACCCTAACCCTAACCCTAACCCTAACCCTAACCCTAACCCTAACCCTAACCCTAACCCTAACCCTAACCCTAACCCTAACCCTAACCCTAACCCTAACCCTAACCCTAACCCTAACCCTAACCCTAACCCTAACCCTAACCCTAACCCTAACCCTAACCCTAACCCTAACCCTAACCCTAACCCTAACCCTAACCCTAACCCTAACCCTAACCCTAACCCCTAACCCTAACCCTAACACCTAACCCTAACCTAACCTAACCCTAACCCTAACCCTAACCCTAACCTAACCCTAACCCTAACCCTAACCCTAACCCTAACCCTACCTAACCCTAACCCTAACCCTAACCCTAACCCTAACCCTAACCCTAACCCTAACCCTAACCCTAACCCTAACCCTAACCCTAACCCTAACCCTAACCCTAACCCTAACCCTAACCCTAACCTAACCCTAACCCTAACCCTAACCCTAACCCTAACCCTACCCTAACCCTAACCCTAACCCTAACCCTAACCCTAACCCTAACCCTAACCCTAACCCTAACCCTAACCCTAACCCTAACCCTAACCCTAACCCTAACCCTAACCCTAACCCTAACCCTAACCCTAACCCTAACC